>JAQIXX010004022.1:0-17550 GCA_034700605.1 Willowsia nigromaculata
ATATATTAAAGTAATTCAGGGTAAATTGAAATAAGCTTTGAAAATTACTAGTTTTTTTCAAATTTTCGTCCTAGCCCCGGGAATCTGGGGGGATCCACGGACTCTTTGGACCCCTCTCTGGCTACGCTAGTGGACTGTTACAAGCCACTTATTCTGAAATTGTCAGAGTAATCCTTCAAAAGTCTCAGCAACGAACTAATTACTTTTCAAGCAGTGTTCATCCAAACACTGGTATCACAATGTAAGTTTTTTTTAGATTTATCGGATCAGATAACAGGCAGAGTGGGACACTGTTTTAATATCCATTTGGAATGAAATTGGAAGCTGCATTTAAAGGAAGGAAAATGAGTAAACGAATATACTGGAATGAAAACAGACAACTAAATACTCAAATACATTTTCCATTATTTCTGAAAGCTATTAAAGCTGGAATGAAGAGCGATATCTTTTTATGAGTTTTCCCGTGCCATCGTATGGTCCAATCTCAAACATTTGGGCTATAGCTTTTACACCCTCAAAACGTTTGTTAACATAAACTGCTTTCCTAATCCAGGTGAGCACAATAATACGAAATTAAATTTGGATCAGGGATCTTTTTTCCATTTAGAACAGGAGGTTTCGTACAATTGACTGTACTTTCTTTGTAAAGTCACGTATTTATCCCTTTCATTCTCGCGTTTTATCCATTAAGAAAGCTCCCAATGACTCCGTTTTCCTGTCTCTTCCCGATCGATCGTCATTATATGTGTATTTGTAGAAACTACTGATGTGAAAAGGAAAAATGTAGTTTTCGTGTTTTGCGATGACTCTTGATGAACTCAGAATACTCTATAGAGTAATATCTACGTCTACATCTTCATATACATAAGTTGAATATTCGGTGAGTGTTTCTAATGGTTTGGAAACATGAATCTGACATAGTGATTGGTGTCTGATTGATAATTTGCTTACCATAGTCTGTGACTATGGGAACTGCTGCAATCTGTTTATTTTCATTTGTCATCAAGCATTTGGTAACACTTTAAAATAATGGAGATTTAACAGCTATAAGTTTCTTGCATTCGACAATCCAGAAAAAGTCTACATTCTTCTCAAGACTCACGAAAATAAAAGTTGGCGAATAATGATGATAATATTGACAAAATATCACTTTTCAGGAATATCTATCATCACGTATTCAAAATTTCCTGAAATGGAATGGAATAAATGGAAAAGAATGAGGAATCTTTGTGACTTTTGACGTATACCGGCTTTCACCATCCAGACGATAACGATAGGAGTCCAAGCAAACTACAACACAAGCTAAAGTATTGAATGATACCGAAGATCACCCCGAAATTTTAGCCATGTTGGTGGTGAACTTACTGTCGAAATTAGTGTGGTGTATCCCTTTACCTGAAATGCGTAAGAGACAAAGTGACAGACAGAATGTCTTGTCATGTTTATTACCGTAATGTGGTTTCTGTAGTGAAACCGCGTTACACGCTGCGTATACAGGAGGAAGCCAAGCCAAAAGTACTGAAGAGAAAGGGTGAGAGAAAGTACACTCGGTTCGATGAACGGGTTTTGCATATTTCATGAGGCTGGAATTTCATTATAGATGCTGGTTGAATTTTCCTCCCAAACAGTGAACATTGATGAATGATGCTCCACAACTGTTTTATTCACACTCTCGTTTTCCAGAATCAGAGGGCAAGTCTGAGTGAACACATGACAATACATTGATAGCTTACTAACCGCATGTGTGCTTCTTCAGGAGAAAGGAAATTGATTGCGAATTGATAAGAGTGCAATGGTACAAGAGAGGAGAGAATTCAATCGGAAAATGAGATTGGTGAGAGAAATGCAATTTCACTGGGAGACCGTGGGAGTACATTATCAAGAATTTATTTAATCGTAGTACTGCAGCAACTTGCAAGCCATACAAGGAAAGAACATGGCGCAAAACAGAATAAGTTTCAGCTTATGAAAATGCCTCTTAAACTCGGGGTTTAAGCTTAAAACTCACCTTGTTTAAACAGTCATGCAGAAAATTTCTTAAAATTCAGTATGGGAATTTAGATTCATATTTAAAAGGCATCTATGCAAACTGATTATTTCTTTGAGTTTCTCCTAAATTAAGAAATAAGCTTATATATTAACAAAATTTAAATCCCATTTCTGGGCATACCGAATCCTGCATTTCGTTTTAAAAAACTTGCTTATTACCGATATTTAATATAGAAAGTACATAAGTTTAAATTTTGCAAAAAAATATAACTTAAAACAAGATTAAATAAAAATTAATAATAAATTTTCAATGTGACCTACACTAAGCTTCTCTCTTTCTGAAATGTATTAACATGTAAAGGTTTTATATGTTGTGTTACTAAAATTTTCATGCAATAACAAGTCAAATTCAAAATGTACGCGTTTGTCCCTAGTGGAAAGACAGATGAAAATATGCAACACAAAAAGCCCATTAGATTACGCTTTCATTGCTTTCAAGTGAGTTCTCTGTTAGATATTTTATTATTGTACGTTCACAAAGGAAATAGGAAATCTCCAAGGGAAAGACAAAATCCAGTAGATGCTAACGCAATTCAGACTTAGTGCCAAATGGACTTTGCCTTACAGCAACTTTTATTATTTAATAGTCACCAATATACATTTGTAGATAGCTTTTACTGTAACTGTGTAAACATTTTTGTGCAGAAACTAATGTACAGGTGAGTAAAGGTGAAAGGCGGATCACTCTCATAAATTTTCCTTCCTAAGTGCATGCTGACCTAAATTTCAAGGTTACTTGACTCGACCTAAATACTCCTTAAGTATGCTTGTATTTCGCATTCCTTACCTTAGGGATTTCCTAGGATGATCCCAGTGCATTTATTTTAGGGGAAAAGGGATGCACCTTTTGCACATCAAACTAAATGAAACGTATAAAGAATTAAAAGCTTGCGAGAAGCCCTTTCTTGGAAACTTTTGGCGCTGATCAAAAATTCATGCCAAAGCACACTTTGTACAATGGTGATGTTGAAATCCAAGAAGCTTTTATGGAAAAAAACTATCGTATTACTTCCTGGAAGCTGTAAACTTGGTATACTTCCAGCTGTGTAAATAATTTCACAATAATCGACATCTTTTTACTCATTATTCTTAACAATTAGCTTGTAAAAACTTTAAGTAACGGTGTATAAAATGTGAACTTTATATGTTCCATTTAGTTGTGAAATACATTAAATTTGTAATTGTACATGAAATATATTAAAACTTTTAATAAATTTTAACTTTCGCATCGATTTTTTTGCTTTTAAAACTGAGTTCTGAACCTATGAACAGAGAAAATATGACTAGAAATTATCGTATGACTTTAAAGGATATTTCGAAAAATTTAGTCGGGTTTATGGAGCCGCATAATTTAGTAGAATGGCTAAACCCAACGTGATCATAGAGAGATGAAACGTCGTTTTGCTCTGTACAAAAAGTATAAAGTTTCAATTCCATTTTCCAGACCGTTGCTTCCTTGGTGCGTAGTAATATAGACATCCGCACATTACATTTTACCGTTTTACATGCCACGTGTCAATGTTGGCTATAAAAATGCTGGAAAAGACTGGAGAAAATATGCTTTGCAGTTTGATGGCATACTTAAGCAGATGCAATTGCATACAAAATTTTACTTCACTCTGCTACTGACTTTATCACCTGGAAGTGAGTTTTGTATGGCAACAAGGAAGATGCAGCATTGATGCGACTGCATTTTCTTGCAGCCATGTATTTTAATGAGCTTCTCGTATGCGGTGTTTGGAAATGCAATTGAATGACGCAGTAATTCTTTCCTTTTGCATGTGTCGCGTTACCCTAACCTCTAGCTTTGAGCAACTTTTATTAAAACCAGAAAGGCTTTATTATAAATTATACGATTATATGATTTTAAAGCTACTACTATCTTGCAACCTCCATCAAAGCTAGTTTTTTAAAGAGTCAGATGCAAATCTTGACCATGTTGAAGATAAATATGTTTCCATAATTTACAAAACATAACAATGCATTGTTAAGCCGAAGAAGTCATTGCACAATGGCTTGTTTAGTCGTTTTTGCCCCAAAACGACATAGAAACTCATCTTTGGTCGCCATCTGGTTGATGACATCTGCTATGTCATTCTGTACCTGTCAAAACTCCACCTGAAAGAATGGTCAGTTTGTAAATAGCAGTGCACATAATAGTCTTAATTTATGGCAGTTTAATTTGTAAACCACTAGATTTTCAATAGTCCTGGCAAATGTTATTAGGATCGTTCTCAGTTCGATATTTTGTTTGGTATGGCGAGAAACGGCAGAGCTGTTTTTCCTCAATGATAAACGCAATATGTTTACCTCAAATCTTAAATTTGTATGTCATCTATACGGCATTTTGCTGGTTTACGCAATGGAAAGCCATTTCTGAAAATATTTAACATTACATAAAAACAAGATGCAAAAGGAAATAGGAACATGCTTAAAATATATCAAATTTGTTTTCCTGTGGAAAACGGTGTGGTAAATGCATAATGTATGCCAAGCGGTATCCCTATAAAGTTAAATCTATTGCACTTTTGGGACACCACACACAACATATGAAAACAGTCACGTTCTCCTCTTTTCGGCTTTTACACATCTTAAAATTATGCATCATTCATAACATCACGTCACACAAATTTTACTTTAAAATGTATGCAAAGTTTGGCTATTATGCCAATTCCTTTTCTTTATAGGGCAAGTACGATATTTTAAACATGGAAAAATTAGAATTCATGTGCAGTTCCAAACTCTTACCACTTTGAGTTTAATGTGGAGTACATGGTGTCGGCGTGCTAGGGGTTCTACGTGAATAGAATAAAATTTAGCGATTATAGAAATAATACCAAAAAGACCCAATATATTTTTTACTTCTTGAAGTATTTTGTAAGGATTTGTTGCCCACACAGTGAAAGCACTTATGTTTTACATAACCCATTAGGAAGCAAACTATACAATAATTGCAAAAACTAGCCAAAGATATTCTTACTAATAATGTTTTATCAAATATATATATAGCAAGGAAAAATTATGGTTAAGGGCAAGCTATATATTTCCAGATCAATTTACCTTCCATTTTAGATCAAACAAATGTAGCGTAAAATAATTATCAAGTTTAGGTAATTCAAGCTTTCACAGAAAGAAAAAAGGACTAAATATCTCATTAGCCGTTTCGTAAACATTTCAATTGCTTCATATAAACTGAACTTGATAATGCCTTTTTCATTTAAATTCAAAACCTATCGCACACTTCTGTTTTGGTATATACATGAGTATTTTATGTGATGTTAGCAAAAGCACTGAAATGTGTTTGAAATTTGATCAGTATCACTTACAAATTATTTTATATAACGTTGCGGAATACAGCTTTAAGCTACCGATCTATCACTAAACTGATGACAAGTATATATGTGTCCCAATTTATTGAGCGTGTGTGAAATCGTGATGATGCATTGATATTGATGTATGGAGAGCGCGTGGGTTGGACAGGAGTGGATTGTCAGTTGGCTGTGTCATAACAACATCTTGTTGTTCAACACCAACTACTTTTCTATCATGTAGAGGACAACCCATAAGCTACTCTTATTTCTCAAAAGGAGTCGTATTACAAGTTAGGAAACTGGGTTAAGGGGTTTCGCAGAAAAACATGTGTCACAAGTAGTACATTTTTGTTCAGACAACGAATATCAGGAACCCAATTTAAGCAACTATGCTTGTTAGAATGTTTAGCAAAAATGTTTTCATGAAAATCCTTCAAACCTACACTTCAAATTTGCTATCATATTCTTTTGAATACAGATTTTCTTCCTTTCATATACTGTTTCATATATTTGGCAATATACATTATGTAACGTACAGATAAGCTGATAAAATCTTTTCAACTGCCAAGATTTAAAAATAAATTCATTCAAAATACCTCCCACAGATGTTTTATATACTAAGTACCGCAAACCCATACATACCATACTATTTGGCATTTTTCCTCAAACAAGCATTTTAGTCAGCCTATATCAACATGACGTATTATCGTTTCATTATAAAATTAACATCAATCCATCGAATAAACCACAAATTCAAAGAAAACCACAGAAATCTGTAATCATTTGAGCTCATGTTAAATATTTTAGAGTGAAATCTCTATAAACAATAAAAACTAGAGCAAAAAATTTAGAAAAGGCTACAAATAACTATTTACTTAATGATTTCTTTCTATTTTTCTAGTTCCAGCCAGCTTTTACCATTTTTCTGCAAATAAGTGTATTTCTCTTGAGGATTTGTAACAAACAAGCAGACGGATGGAACTGAGATAAAGGAGAATGATGAAAAACCTGACCCGTTTATAGAGAAAAAGTGTCTGGAATTTGTCCGATTCCCAGTTTCATTTCAGCGCTATTGACTACCAGAAGAAGAGAGATTATTAAGGAAGCAGAGCAATTTATAGAACTACTCAAGCAAAAGAATGAACTGACTTTCTTTTATTCCTGTGCTCGTCTATGGTGCAGGCAATTTCCGTTTGTATCTCAAAAAACGAGGAAAACTTTCTCCACAAAATCCTTCCCCAGACCAAATGCTTAAAGGGGAAAATGTAATGAACTTTTGTGTGTGGTTTTGTAGTGGAAGTATGAATAGATACACAGTAGTTAATTCTAAACTAGGGTTAAATGAATGGTGAAAAAGGTGCTGACAACGGAAGCAATCAACATTTTCTACGTAAAGCACTTTATATGGATACAAAGAAGGGATTTTCTAAGCATCAAGGATGGAAGCATGGAAATAAAGAGATATCCTTGGGGCAAATGGGACAAAAGCTTCTTGAGAAGAACGGCAGACTCATTCAGGAAACACTGAAATGTTACAGGATAAACAGAAACGGTTGAACTTAGGGAACCTGAGAAGCAAAAAAGTTTTAAAATGGCTCATTAATTTAGACTATGAATGGTAATTCGGGATTCTGACGGGAAACATTAGTTTTAGAATTGAGGCACTTGGGGTTATACCCCAAACGATAATATTTGTGGACAAAACGATGCCTTGACTAAACCGCGCTACCACACATGACATAAATTTGTTAAAATTTAAGCCTGTGTAAATGAACCAGATTGTGTCAAATGCTTCTCCGAGCGTCATATACTTATAATTATTATCTCTTTTTGTAACAAATTATTAAACACGTATAATCTATTTTTCTCAACCAACGTTTTTGTTTAATTTTTATTTAGTGAAAGGGTTATGTATATGCATTTGACCCCCATACGAATTAGACAAATATAAAGGAATAGGCATTAAAATTATTTTGCTATCAACATCTTTTCAATTGCAATTCCAAATGACGGAAAAACAATGATTTTATTTCTTGAGTTTTTTGTGTTTAAATTTTTTTCATTCGTCGTTTTTAACTTACGAATGTGTTATTCAAAATGTCTGTAATGTTGTTACATTGCTGTATTTAACATTAAAGTGACAAATTTCTTCAAGCTGTACGTCTTACATTGTATTTTGTAAATGCAATGGAAGAATATTGATCAAAATGTGACCTGTATTTGTGTGCCCCTTAACAAGATTGTTGTTTTTTCTATATTCATGTGTGGTAACAAATCTTATGAGCTCCTGTCACTTGCTAGTCCCTCTTATTTGTACTATAGTATTATATAGAAAGCGTATAATAACGGGCTGCCTAAACAGATACTTCAACTTCAAAGAATGGTCGTTATCTCAGTTGAACAGTTTCTTGAGCTCATATTTAGTTGAGAAATGCAGCTACACTTTTGCGTAAAATTTACATGCAGCAACTTTACTTGCCTAATATTAAAATCACTTGAAACATTATGGGATACAATTACGTTTTCATTTTAAAATCACAAAGTATTTCAAGTTGTAAGTATGTCAATAGCTTACCACTAAGGTTGTTTTAATACTCTTGAAATATTAAATAATTCTCTTTGGACATAGTAGTAAAAACGTAGGTTTTATCCTCTTTTTAATCAAAATAAACCAAAATACAGAATTTATGGTGCAATAATTTTATTTGACCATGCAGAAATCAGCCATATGAAGATATTCACAGGCGTTAACTAATCTGTATTTAAAAAAAGTAAGTTTTCACAATCGGGTCTGGAATCAGGTTTGTTCGCGTTGTCTTGGAAAGCAATAATGATTTAAAACAAGTCACAAGCGTGCTTGGTTACAAAGCTAAAATGCCAGGGACATTTGCTAAGGTGAGATAAGTTATTATTAGTGATTAGTTTAAGTAAATAACTGACCAGTGGAAACATTATTTCGTAGAATTTTAGCATATGTTGAATTGGGCAATGAAAACTAGATTATATTTTAAAAGTTTTTGCCAGAAAACAATAAGAATTCACCTTTTCACAATATTTGGCTTGAATGAAATTGTAGTTAAGAAATTTGAAGTGTTTGGAAGGTGTAATCATTTTTAATATTTGTCCTCATAGAACAACAACTTATTCTAGTGCCAAACTCGCTAAAGTACCAATTGCTTTGGAATTGGATACTATAAAGAAGTGTTTCGTGAGAAATAAACATTATTTGAGCATTATGAACGCTAAAAATTTTACTTCGCTTTTGAAGGTGAAAATATCACGAGATACCTAATACCTAAATAAATCTATTCACAAAACCAGTTTCATAGTGAGCAAATAAACAATTAAAACAAATTATGACGAAAAGGTTGAAAATTTAAATACCTATATCAATTTAATAGTGATTTTCTTAGTACCATAATCTTAGTCTCAGAATTCATAGAATGCCTTTGTACAATAAAAGTGTGGGAAATGGCCTTCTGCTTTCACTATTTTATCCTCATTTTCATACCTACTCTTTTGGAAATTTTTATATATGTTTTGAAACACGTTTTGATTCAATACACATTCAAGTTATGTCCTATAAGAATATTTTTACTACACGGCGAGTCCAGGTAAGCCCACAATAATACATAAAAAGAGATGAAGCACAGATCTAATCACCCCTTTGTAGTAGAAAACGTCTTACAATTCGAATGCTTTCTTTGGCAAGTCACGTACTCATCTTTCCAACTCTCACTATTTAGCCATTGAAGTAGGTCGTTGTAGGGTCTCAGCTTTATGTCTACTTATTTCAAGACTAACAAATAAATGACCAAAAAGATCGCGAGACTCAATGTAATACCCCATGTTCATCAAAATAATAATTTGATCATTGAGAAAGTGTTGTTATGTAATATGATTTCTATGGCTTCAGACTCATTAAGAAAAATGTTCCTACGCCCCTGTAAAGAATTAAGCCTAGTGTTAGCACTCATGTCTCTAACGCATTCTCAAAACACATTTTCTATTACTGCTGATGTCATCATTGACCCAATTCTATTTTGCGAATGAGTCTCTGGAAATATTTTTCTTGTATTATTCAATAACAAGTAACATTGATAAACATTGGAGGTATTTATTTTCAGATTTCATTATTAGTTTTATTATTACTTGCTTTGCCTCAATCCATTTAACACATTGAGTTTTACTATTATTTGTAAGCTCACCATTTTATTTTGAAACGTATAACGAATTTTTGGATGATTTGCGGTAAGAACCTTAATTTCGGCAAACAGACAACACACGCATTTCCTTCCTCGTTTTGAAATTCAACATTCTGTCATGTTTTATGACTCTAAAACCTGCAAAATAACCTTTATCGCAAAAAACGTTGATGTTCGATATTCAGAGGACATGGCAAGATTAAAACATGGTTATTTTCGTGAGTGCATATTCATCATTGAAAGTGTTACAAAATATACTCAAACTTATGGAAATGGTGGAACTAACATTTCTCCTTTAAGTCACTATATCTAGTCATGTCATGTTCAAATCTTAGTAACAACTTGGCACTTTGGAGAAAAGTGGGGAAAACTTTGCTTAAATCATATGAGAAGTGTGTTTGCTGAATCGAATATGATAAATTGGAATACAAGTTGTACTGTGGATTACAACGTGTGAGGATTCCCTTGTCAAATCATCGTCGCATGCCTTACATTTTCCGGTTTCTCCTACGTGTTCCGACCCGGTGTTCCACAATACTGCTTATTCAAGGTCGCAATCGTCATCTCTTAAGGGAAACGTGACATACCATATTTCTAAGAAAACATCGAAAGAAAATCGAGAGATTGTCAAGATAGCTTGAATATATGTTATAACATAATATACACCTACATGAACAGCTGAAAACGGCTATAGAAAATACCATATCATAGGAGATTGTAATTTTTTTAAAATTTAATCATGCGGAAAGATCTACAATATCTGATCCCATAACTGATTGGCTAAACGTTTGTTGATATCTATGAGTAGTGTTTGTTCATCGATTATTTAATTTAAAAATGACAGTTATTGAATATGATGTCATGCTTACTATAATCATGAAAGATCAGGATTCAGGATGTTTGGATATTGTAAAATATGAAAAAAAAGTAGAGGTGAAAGCAAATACAAATGAATAGAGAAGAACTGTACAGTTCATTTACATAAATCATTCAAGTCTTCATGAATTGAAGTCAGTTTGTGTCCTCGTCATTGACAACTCAATTATAAGATAAAAGCTCTTTCAAACCAATTCGATTTGGCGGAACATAAATGTGTAAGTGCTTCTAAATTGATAGAGATCGATTAAAGATTTACCCTTCATTGTCATGCATTGGGAAGTACAATCTTCTCAGAGTTCTTTTTGTCCTGCCTCGTTCATTTTTGTGAATCATTCGTTGGCAGAGATACTCATTGATACAATAGTAGAAATTGTTCAATGCTTTCTTCGTAAGAAAACAATAAGTTCTAAGATAAATTCCTACATTTCTATTGACATCTCATTTGACTATTATTGAAAAATTATAAGCATACACTCAATACAAATGTAAAAAATTGAGAAATTAGGAAGTGTACGGTGGAATTATTTTACAATTGTCAGCGTAAATTTAAACCGGAAGTGAAAGAGACTTAATAACTTGTCCATCTTGAGTCTTCATTGATACATCCACATGCGATAAGTTGAATAGTTTTTGGATGGTTTTCTGTATCAAAACTCAAATTGCAATGTATTTCACCTAAAAACATCACACACTGTTCCAGGTAGTGCCTTGATATGTTTTCTCTATGCATTTGATTTACTTTGCTTTCTTTGCAAATTTTGCAATAGCATTCCCAACATATGCGTGAATCTCTTGAGGATTATAGCTTACCAGCAGGTCAAAATAATAATGGAGAACACGGAAACCTGCAGAGTTCATCACACTGACTTTGCAAAGAAAAAATCTAAGATTCATTCATTTCAGCACTATTGACTACGTTGTCTTCACTTGCAAGAGATACTATGAGAAAAAATACTACCCTCAAGAGAAAAGATTGTAAGAAAGTGAAGCAATTTATTGAACAACTCAAGCAAAAGAATGAAGTGGGTTTCTCCCTCATCTTCCCGTAAAGCCAAGACAATTTCCTTTTCTCTCTGCAAGACTTGGAGAGAATCTTAGAGAAGAGGTCTGATAGGATAAGCAGGCAAACGTGAATGCTCAGCTGAGATTAAATGAGAAGTAAAAACAGATGCTGACAACGCGAGTAGCTATTCTTAGAAGCAAATATGATACTGTTATACGGAAACACATTGTTCCAAGAAAAGGACAATCAGTGGAACAAGTCATGACACCCTGGAGACAAGTGAGGGTAAATAATATTAAGAAGATGGTGTGCTGAGCGTGGATCAGAAATATTGTCCAAGAATTCAGATCCAAAAGGCTTTAAACCTGTCATATCAAAATCAGGTCAGGTTACAGTTTAGTACATTGCATATTCCCGTCGTGGAACAACAAACTGAGTTAAATGAAACAAAATAATTTGGAATTGTGTTAAGAGCATACTCAGAATATCTCCAGCCATAAATTAATATTGAAATTTCCGGGAATTCATGTAAAATGCAAAATTCCTCTGATGATAATGTTACATCCCCTCAAGTTGTGATGATATTTAGATCAATGTTCTAAAGAGTGAATGAGCAAATGTTTCAATATATTTTCAATCTTTTCTATCCAAATATTTGCAGTTCTCCGTTTCGTGAGAGAGAAGAGTTTGCCTTCAAACTTAGAAAAATTAACATTTTATTAAAATAATTTTTGTTGAGAATTGCACAAAAGTAAAGCTAGCAATATTACTTCCAATACAAATAAACGTTGGCAAGATAACGCTACAGTTTCAATTTCCGGTGTTTTTAAGCCAATATTAAAAGCCTCTGGAATGAGTTGGTCAGCTAGAAACCTGAATCCAAAAATGTTCATTTGTTTGCAAGTTTGCAGAAATAAAATGGTTCCAAATTCGAAGGTGGACAGGGATAGAGATGAAATAAAAATAAAATGGGAAATGGACAAACTGAAATTAAAGTGAAATGGCGTTCCATTAATTTCCTTTTATATTCCTTCTAAATGGCTAAGAGGCAGGAAGAATAAGACGAGATCGCCGTTTTTATTGCTTTTTCTCATCCCAACCTATATACTATTAGTAGCACACAATGGTTTTATGACATGATGTTATAATGCAGTGCACCTGTGTGTACATACTTTTCTATATATAGGTACTCTTATTAGTCGTTAGCTGCTCCAGGTGAGTCTAGTAATAAGAAATTAAAGATGAAGCACAAATCCTTCTCCAATTCTAGAACGGATAATTTCGTACAAAATGGATGCTTTCTTTGGCAAGTCACGTTTCCATTCTTCTAAATTTCACGTTTCCAGGCATGACGTAAGCTTCAGTCTTCAGTTTTTAGGCCATAGGCCATCTCATCTCAAGCTCCGGCGATAGAAACTAAAAAGGCTGCTGCAGTGGCACAATGATCATGACAACAATAATGTGCCGGGGCAAAATAAACTTTTATGTTGCCATTACAGAACACAAGAATCCTTTTGGAATCAGTATCTTTCAGAAAGGAAACTTGTCTGTTGGATATTTAGTGTGTGAAACTTATCGTTTTTAAGGGTGTTCCTAATGACTTGGAGAAATGGATCTGATGCGGCTGTTGTTGCCATCAGTTTGTCGTTAGTCAAACCAAATGTGTGGTTCTGCAATCATTTTATATTTTATCTTTCATTGTCATGAGACATCTGTTTGGTGGTGGGAGCAGATAATGAGCCATTTTTTTCCAACTTTTCACAACCTTTCATGATAATATGCCAAAATCTCCCAAAAATAAATGCTTGCTGTGATTATAACTGGTACTGACTTTTAAATATGGAATTAACTTGAAAGCTGCAAACTGTCTATTAGTTTATTGTATTTTACGCTGATATTTTGAGAGATTTTTAACGAATATGTTTCCAATTTCAAAGCATTTAAGCATAAATAACGGAATAAGTCATGATATCTCCCAGTAAAGGTTATAGTTTTGATGAACAAGTTTGTCGAAAATATCTAAAATGAAAGAAGTATTGCCTGAGACGCAAGTTTTATTTCCTTGGAGCTAATTGCATACCCAAATAATTTAAAACGTTAGGGATAATGGTTCATTCTGACTATCAGGTTTAATTTTGAAATTCTACAAAAATGCTTCTCAAGAGGGTCCAGCATTATTTAAAATATTCCCCTCCCATATCAGTCATTGCAGATGCGATTACTAATTGTTGACAAATTTTCGTTTGAAAAAAATATTTGGAATACAAGTATATTTAACAGTTATCGGTGGATTTTTTAGGGCTCGCGAGATTCCTAGACACATTGTTTATCTACATTTCCTTTAAGAATTACGCACATGCTTAAAATAAGGAGTTAGGTAGTTTCAGCAATTTTTTCAATGTTTTATCATGTGTTAAGGGCAACTGTTTCAGGAATTTTAAAAACCCGAGCCATTAATTTTTAAATTAAAAATAGATCCACATATCACAATAATCATAGATAAAATTCAAATGAAAACTCAAATACTCAGCAATTGTAAAATAATCAATGTAATATTCCTCCGGCTTATTAGTTACCAGCTATTGTCATTACTCGAATTTTCAGTATTAGATTTGTTCGATTTGCACTGTAGATTCCATAGAAATTTAAGCACTTAAGTAATAATCCGATCATATGTTTATAGCAAGATAATATAGACAATTGTTGTTGAATTTGTTGAAAAGTACTCACATCAATCTTTCTAGTTGAGTTATTTTTTTACAATATGAAATTACGCTCGTTTAGCTTGTATAGCTCCTTGTAGTTAGGAAATTTCATGTGTCCACGGGGGATTATCTACAAATAATTATAAGTAGCTACGAAAAATTACAAACCTAAATTTCTTTGAGTCAGTTTTTATACATATTTATGTCCCAAATAAATTCTACTGTACTTACTATTAGTTCGTGACAATTACGTTCCTGCACAAGCTGGGTGCATGCGCATGCTTGATTCAGTCATGTGGTGACTGCATGAATAAAATAATTGATGGATTTGGTGAGCCAATGTCGGCATGATAATTTATAAGATACGAGGTTTCTTGCTTCATATATTTCATTTGAAATCTTGAATTATCATAACCAACATTTGAATTTCTGGTACTGGGGAGAAAACTAAAAATGCCTCTTACAAAGCACGAAAGACGAATGGTTAGCAACATTTATCTAACATACTCCTTGATGTGGTCATTTCCACTAACATGGAATCACAACTACACCAAAATATTTAATAGTTTTGAGCTTACGCGTAAGTGGTTACCGTTTTCAATGGGATTTTCCTTAATATGTCTTTATAGTTTCAGCGCAGCATTTGTTGCTTTATGCTTTGATAAATTTGCTCCAAACAAAGGACTTGAAATAATCGAAAAGGCTAATCTTTGGATAACATTTGCTGTTGCTATGACAAATGCAACCGTTGTGTATATTGTTATAAGTAGGAGTAGCAAAAACCTTTGTGGATTCAATCAATTGTTGCAGTTTCATGATTATGTCACAGCCGGTAAGAATTTTTTGAGCAAACTGAAAGTCTGAAATGTAAATTATTTTGAACTGGGTATAAATTCTATTTTACATGCACCAGAATATAAAATGAAGGCAGATGAAATCAAAAGTAAATATGAGGATTTGGAACAAAGAATTGGAGTTTTGTTTACAAGCTACTTACCAATAGCTGGAGTTGTAATTCCTTTACTATTCTTTTGGATTGACTTTGATACTGGTCGTTATCTAGCGGAAATGTTTGTTTCTTTCTCAGAAAATTGGAGTTACAAAACATTTGCAATAAAAGTGATTCGTATAGTAACCTTAATACTAGTTGGATTCGAAATTTTCCGCTTTGCTACCATTTTTTACAGCTTAGGTCAAATATTTGTGACAAGATTTGTTAAAATTATAAGGTGTTTCTTTCATTGTAAGGATTTTTCTATTTTTTACTTGTTTTACACTCAACTGAGCATTTGGTTCAACGACATAAGAGAGACTTTACAAATCTTAACGTATTTACTGCTGACCTGGGTATTTTGGTTGAAAGTTATGATTTTTTGGATATGTGTCAAATGTTCTCCTGATACCATTTCTCTACCGCTCTATACCTACTACTTGTGTAGTGGAGCAACATTGCCTATCATTAGTTTAATGGTCATTGGAATTACATGCAAAGCAATGGATATGGCGAAATTTTCTTTACATCGGCAGCTCTTAAGATGCAATAAAGCAAAATTGAATTTACCCAAACGTATTTGTAGGGTGAACATTCTGAAAGTACAAGCGATGCGAGTAATTAAATTAAGGTGTGGATTCCTGGGTTGGTTAGGAAAAGACTTTGTGGGGGAATATATTACTGTCCTTTGCATTCGGTGTTTTGAATCTATATTGATGTTCTGAAGGAATACTAATATTACATAGTACATGTATTGTTCTAAGTTTATCGTCTTGTCAAAATCAGACTATGAGCTTTGTGTTGAAAGTATGTTTAGTGCTTTTATACAATGCGTATACATTCCTATTTTTTTCTGCAATACGTCAAGTTTTGAAATTTATTTTAGATTTTTAGTAGTAATGGTTCTACTGGTAACAAGCCAGACAATCATATGTATATATTTTGTATTATATGTTCAACATTTAAAATTACAATCTTCTAATGTATAAAATAGTGTTGGTTATATGTAAATCAGGAAAACATTCAGCACTTATTTAAAGTAGTTTATATATTATTTGTGGAATAAAGTTAACCTCAAATTTGCTACTTAAATATTTTCTTTTTAAATTATTTCAATTTATCTTTATTTTGCTATAAGTTCATAATTTCTTTTTAATGAAAAAATTGGAACTTGGGAAAAGAGAACTTTACAGGTAATGTATGTTTGTTTTCACTACGTTTTGATGCAATTTAATCGCAAATCCAAACCACCTTACTGCAATTGTCTTAGCTACAAAAACCACGACTGTAAAAATGCTTCCGATTCCAATATGATTCCCTGGTATAACCGTATTTTGATTTCGGTCTTCTAAATCCAGTTTTTAATGACAGCGTAGAGTTAAACCTGACGGTTTCCATTTGTCTTGAATACCAAATTCCACTTTAAACTACTTTTGAGAACGTGCGCATCCACCTTTTTATGTTTTATGTATGTATATTTTCCTTTGTTTTACTCGTAAATACTTATGGCATGTAAAAATTTATTTGCGGTATTTTTTATTCATTAAATAATAACATCTCATAGTCAGCTCATTCACAAAGTCTGATTGTAAAGTTTCTGGCCATCTTAGAATTATTGACATATTTCTTCCTGATCCACCCATTTGGATTTATCAAGAAAAGATAGCAACACATTGCAGCCTAATTATTCTGCAACTAGATACCTTGAGATATACGTCGCAGTTTTCTACTACATGGGCCAAATATTTTTGGAAGTAAAAGACACTTTACAGATTCTTATGTATTTAATGTTGAGTTTGTGCTTTGGATAATACTTGGAGCATTTTAAATATTATGAATCAAGCAAATGTTCACCTGACACCGTACCTGTACCGCTTTATAATTATTACATGGCTAGCGTTGAAATAAAACTCGGGCAAGTCGCCAAATAAAATTACTTCCAATACGTTTTTATAAAAAAAATTCTCGTACCCATAAATATTTTACTTTGTTAGTATGAGCAAGTCAATTATTCTGTTAACACAAAACATCTGAAAAACCAGTGGTGTAGATTTTTCAATAAAATTTGACAACCCAAAATAAACTCTTTCAGGTAAACAGGAAATTCGAAATGCTTCCAACATTTTGGTCCGTTGACGTCCATGCTTCATTCGATACAGTTTCATGTACCGATTTAAATTCCGCAAACATCGATTTGATTCATAGTTTAAGTCTCCAGCGAATCCAAATGTCCAAAGGTGAACAAGAATTGTTTCGATGAATGTTGAGCAAAAGAAAGCAGATAAAACCAGTGACACGTTTGTCAGTCTTCCTGATATGACGTTTACCAAAAATACGCAGGATACAATTTGAAGGGTGCCAGATGTCAATAAAACTCCAAGAAACACCGATTTCTGGCTGCGGTTGA
>JAQIXX010004023.1:0-17544 GCA_034700605.1 Willowsia nigromaculata
TAATTAAAGACACTACTTCATTTGTAAGTATTTATTATCTGAAGCATCCGGTTGATAGTAAAATGCAGGTTTTTTTCAGAACAATAGAGGTAAATATATACACTTCTCTTCACCACTACAGTACACATACTGTTGGAAATGATGTTACAAAGATCCGCATTTATTTATAGCATCTCTATTCTAGTATCTTTGAGGACTGTCGGATCCAGAAAGTGTTCATAGTAAAATCTACTTATTCTTTAACAGAGATGACTCCTCTAAAAACTTATGCTTAATGATCTATTATATTATGTATGTGTATGATGTAAAATGTGTTTGTTGGTGAATAATGTTATTTCCGCGAGTTTGCCATACCTGCATTAACCTTTTTTCTTGCAACTCCAATTTTATTGTTCTATTTTTAGCAAACCACAAATTGTCTGGATGTTTAACGAGTCTTGATTCGTGATAAAAAGATGGGTTATGTTATTTATGAATTTAATCACCTATGTCATTCTTACGGTACCAGTAAATTGTGCGCGTATGTAAAGCTTTCGGAATTTATTTATTTATGCATGCACAATGTTATTACTTTTGCAATAGATTTTGGACTGACGTTTTCATCAGTAGTGCTTTACCAAGTTACACTAAACTTTCTCCTTTTTCATCATATGTACCATTTAACACAAAGTACAACAAAGTCTCATTGTCGGAAACGAGGAGAGCAAAATTGCTCTCGTTTCCTTCCTAAAACTGAAGTCCAGTATTAGTGATTGGAAGATTTGCAGCAGAATTTAAACTTGAATGTATATGCCTATAACACAAGCTGGTTCTAGTTCTGAGAGCTAAAAGAGACTTCCTGTGAACAAGACATATATGTATAATGAATGATGATAGGCGATAAGAAGGTTTAATAAGCAATTTTTTTATTTCTTGGGTTCCATGGAACCAATGAGTTCGAGTTCATCCACGCTTCATGTTAGAATATTGATTGCCCCTACCACTGTCAAAAAATATGTGATTTCCAATTGAGTTGAAATCTTTGGTTTATTATTAAATACAACGAATGAATTGATATTTATTTCCAATATAAAAAATTCTAAGGTAACTGTAGTATTTATACGTGATTTGTGTTATCCTCCGTAATTATTTTTTACTAGTAAATGAATTCAATCACTGCAATTGGAGGAGCTGCGCCCGCATTCGGCCTAACTACGACTGCCCCAGGTCCAGTACCACCAGCGCCTGATTCTGGTTGGTGCATCGCGTGTGGTTGGTCCTGGTGTCTCTTCCTGAAAGTGTAATACGAAGATAAGAAAGTCGCATCTTCAAAAGTAGATGAGATTCATTCAGAAAAAGCATTTAAACATTTTACCAGCAATTAAACTCGTTCCTTGTTGCATTTCTGCAGAGCTTGCCAATTTTCAATATCTTCCAATCTTGAGTTTGCTCGCATAGTTCACATTGTCTTGCTTTGTCGCTTGTAAAGTCGGCCACACTGCTGTCTATGCATCTGCATATGTTAGCACAGCATATTGGATTGTACCCATTTGTCTTGCAAATACCTTTCTTTTCGCAGAGATCACCCCCACAGCCTAAATTAAAGGAATTTCAGAAAAAAAACTGCCTACATTTCTCTAAAACCTGGAGAAAGAATGTTCTTGTTTCACTAAGAAATCAAATACCCACCACAATGTCGGTACTCTTGCGTACGATCTTCTGCCCATGGGAATGGATCAGGGAACTTTAAGGCCTGTACATGATTATGATTGTATGTGAAAAGAGGAGCAAAAATTACTAAAAAGGTTGGTATTCTATAAAATATCCCCATAATGTTGCTAAAACAGGAAACCTCTGATCAGTAGATCAATGAAAGGTGTGCAGTCATATCTCATCGTATTAATTGGTTGCAAACAAAAGACAATAAAATAGTTGCACTTTAATATCAGTGACGTGAGTGAGTACATGTATACGAGCTCGATAGGAGCTATCATTAATTGACGACATGCTGGAAAGTGTAGTTTATTTACTACGCTAATTGACGCCAAATAATGTACAACTTGCATCGTGCTGCTGATTTAAATGATTCAAAATAAAAATAACAGAAGATCCCGAATTTAATTCGAAGCATGCTGTGTTTTGCTGCGCAATGATGGATTACTGCGCATTGAGGACTTGCTTCGAAAACGCTTCCAATCTCATCTTCCACAAACGGCCATAGTCATGACCGTCGATTATACTTGTCTAGATCATGTACTCCACAAATCATCTTTATGTCATGTCATTCTACACTCACTCATTCAAGCTTGAAGATTTAAGATTCAAGATTCAATCAAAATGCATGTAGTGAAATGAAGGGTAAAAATTAAGTTGCAAAAGTTGTGACTAAGATAATATGACAATGACCAAGGTTTATATAGAAACACCTACAAAATCATAAATTTCAATTATGATTTTGTAGGTGTTTCTATATAAACCTTGACAATGACCATGACGATTTTCGATTAATACGTTCTCAATTAGGAGTTTTCCATGAAATAAAAATCATTGAATAATAATTTTCGACTGTGTTTTTAGGATTGCTACGGATAAATTATGAAAAACGATTTTTATTGGGTTTCAGAACAAACTTTGAAATCATTTTTAGAATTTGTGTAGTAAAGCCGATAAACTTCGTTGCTTTTTCGTTGTGTTGGACGCATTCACTGGAAGAAATCCACTACTGCTGATACTCTGAGACAACATACGCGCAAGTTCTGATCCCAACAGCATACTCGTCATATTTGACATCACTCCCATGATAACCGGTTTCTTCATGGAAACCTGGAATAGACCCGGAGGTCTTGTCACTTGAAATGCTACTATGAACGGTGACCTTCTGGAACGGAGAAGTGCTGGGGATGCTTGAGAAATTGGTGGGCTCGATGAATATAGATCTGCCAAAGACATGTCCATTTAAATACTTAAGACTTTAGATAAGAATTATTAAAAAATTACAGCACTTTTTAACCTTTCCTCCAATTTATGGAAGACGTTGGTGGATGTCCTTCAGCATCGCCAGTTGTGATACCAACAATGGGGCAACTTAAGACGCCAATATAAACAACAACTGAAACAAATATGGAGCGACCGATGATATGTCTCATTTTCATTTTTTCGTATTGATTTTTAGAAAACTTCAAAATAATTTATTAGGAAGCAACACGAAAACATGCAATTTCGTCGACAATAATTTCAGCATGTCTTTAATCGTGCGAAAGTTCGTTTGCGAATGCAAATGCTATCCTTGTCCTTTACATGTAGGCAGTGTCATTCGAAATTTTTAGTTCTCTTTTTTTACTGATTATTTTTAAACTGAAAAGCGTATCGGTTTATATGAGAGCACTTAAAATGGCATGTACCCTGCTGTGCTTGAAATATGAACGTTGCATTAGAATTACACAAGGAAAGATTTGAAACTTTATTTTCAGCACTCAATAACGGTTCTCAATTCTTTACAATGTGATGTGACTAATGTCACAATGACGGGGTGACACCCCGTCACATCAACCAATTTTGTGCCAAACAGAGAATAGTCAAGTTCATGATGTTCATGCATGCTTTACAAAGATATAAATCATGAGTTAAATTATTACAAAATATAATCGAGTGGATATGTGCTCTCTGCTCCACTTTCTCCATTTATCTTCAAATCTTGCATGAACAACATTACTATTTTCTATTGCGATTGTGAAAACCAAGACGATTTGATATGCTCTGTGAGTTTATGCGAGTGAAATGAAATGAGTCCCATGCTGTGATACACCCATTGCATCTTTTGTGTTTTTTCAGGTAGGCTTCGTGTCTCGTGCCCTGTCATTTCCTCTTCTGTAGCGTGGAGTGGGTAAATACATAAAAAGCTTTGTGCCGTGTAATTCCTAGTAACGAATTACGAATCTCTTCTTGTCACTGATTCCCTATGGAGATGCAGAGATCGAAGAAATGTTCGTATGGATGACTTCACCAAACTGCCATTATCGTAGATATAATTTGAAGATGATCAAGTTTTTTAATCAATTAACATTCGACACAAGTATTCTGACGTTATATTAATATGTTGTTAACTTTATGAGAATTTATATGCAAATGAAAAGTTATAAAAGTATCAGAGTGCCCCGATTTCCAAAGCAATGTCGATGCATATTGAATAATATGTCAATAATTCCTTTTAATATTCTTGAGCAATGCAATTTCTTAAGATGACACAATTTCACCAATATCTTTGACATGTTCTACCCTCTCCTCAATAATTTTATTTTCATACCCAGGAGGAGGCTCTTCTTCCGCCATCTTTACCTGCACAACAATATGCTGTTGAAGTGTCTCGTTTCCATTACCATTTCTGTTCTTACTCAATTCACTATTATTGTTCGTTTGTTGGCCACCATCTGTAATTAAATGATCTCCTCCCCTTTCTGTACCGCCTTTCCGACATCCTCCAAACAGTGACTCGATGTGCATGAAGTACTCAGCAATAAATTGAGCTGACGCCAACAAGATCCCTACAAGACTAAGCAAGTAGAGACCGGAGAATTGGCTAAGAACCAATTTCTGTGGCCCCTCATATCGATCATAATGCACTGGCGTTTTATTGTTTGCCTGTTCCCACTCTCTTCGTTCCTTTCCAATAAACTCCTTATCTAGATCTAACCATTTGATGGTGAGTCCCATTTGCAAGGCTGCTTCAATAGTTCGGTCCATGTGATGCTTGAAAATTGCGCGGCGCTCGTATGTCTGAGTTCAAATAAAAACAGAAACATGTAATTAGCCTAAACAAAACGTTTTGTGAAAAAATTCAGACCACTTACAAATCCGTCTCCAATAAACAGCGCAATTTCCTTTGACTGAACCATAGGAAAATATCCGAACCGATCTGACACGTTCCTCGCACTCGCATAAACTGTGATTCCTTCCCAAATGATACATCCGAGATCCTCCTTCATAGCCTTCATCAGACAGAGCTCCGGTTGTCCAATCATTTCCATTTTCTCGAACAACTTCATAAAAACCGGATTTGTAGAGCTGCTCAACGTGTCATATGCCGCTCCCACTTTCCCCACATTATTCAAGGCCACCTTAAAATCGGAGTATGCCAACTCTACAAAAGTTGTGGGGATCCAGGAGTCGACCGGAAACGCGATAAGTGTTACCAAGCTGCCTCTGTACGCGTTGCTAAGGACCATTGCAAACAATAGCCAAAACGTGCACAACATCCGAATGCTGTTTGTGTTCAGAGGTCCTTCCCTATCCTGTTCCACGAAGGTGGTGAAGATGTAATCAAACATGCGGCTGTATGTCCAGTTCTTGCTCTTCGCTTTTGGATCTGTGCTCGCATCAGATATCGCTTTAAGACTGAAGGTCATCAGAATCAAGCTGATGAAAAAGAGTGTCCAAAGGAGAGGACTAAATGGCCAAAATATGGCGTTTGGCGAGTACGTGTTCCTTGGCTTATGAGTCATGAAAAAGAACCATTCATAGGAGAGGACTGCAGAAAATCCGAAAAACGGCTGGCGACTATAAGTTTCTCCAACGATTACAGCAATGTCAGCACGGTCATAAAGCAAATCACCAGCGGCACCCACCCAAGTTCCATTTGCTAAAGGCTTCCCGGTCGCTTTCTCGAATGAGCTCCAGAACATGATGTAGGTAAAGTTGAATTTGTAAATTGCTTCATCCAGCCACCATTTGTAGAAGCCTCGCTTTGGATGATAGGCTCCATCTCTCCACGCCATTTCGAAGCGGTACTTAACATTAGGAACGCTTATGCGGAAGAGATGACCGTTAAAATCTTTGGTCATATCTGGAAATAAGTTCATGGAATAGTCGCCACCCTCTTCATTCGTTGGTTGAAATGATTGTAAAACTTTTACCACAGGTCCGCCATTATCTCCCGCATAGAAGTCGACAGTCTTGCAGGGCACCTCCGATTTCGGGGCGTCGTGATACAGAGCAAATTTGTACTTAATTTTCTCCCCAAATTTCGGGGAAAGTAGGGCCGTCTCCGCAACGGATTCTGTTGGCGTCAGAAATATAAAATGGTCCTCATCCTTCCTAATTACTGGACCATACCTGGGTATAATCGTGTCGAACAACCATGGCTGGAGTATTTCCGGTGACGAGAAATCATTGAAGAAAAGAAGAGCAACTACACAATGGGTGGGTGTATGGCGATGAATGTCATCATGTCGAGGATAACTCACATTACGCGCATACAAAGTTAAAGTTCGCTGACCAGAAGATTCCTTACTCAACTCTAAGGTATCAAAGTCATAATGGCTAAGAGTATCCGAAGGCTTTGTACCATGCAAGTAGAATAGCTCACAGCCTTTGTGAACAGGTTGGTCAAAAGTATTTGTCGTAAAACGAGGAAAACTGCTGAAGATCCTACATTGGGAATTGAACGTGGGGCAAAGTGAGATTGGCTGGGGGATGAACCCGAGGTTATCGTGACTGACCAATCTAATAGGAAGAGAATCCCCCCAATGTAAGCAACTGTATCAAGAATTTTTATTACAGCCATGTTCAAACCCGACGTTTAAGAAGACGGAGGACACTTAAAATGAAACTAAGGTTGTTCAAATCACCGACTCACCTTGCCATTCTCCTTTTGGCAGGTAAAGTTAATAGCGTTTCATATAATTAGGACCGGCCTTCGGCAAGTACCTTTTAGTTCAAGTTCGACTTTCATTCTCAAGTTTTTTGACAAAGGCATTCACATCAGATATGACTTTACAGGAGTTCAAAATGGTGGAGTTTAAGTCAAATGAAATGAGTATAATAATGAATAAAATATGATAATGCATGTAGTTTCACAAAGGTGTGGTGTGTTTTTTTCATGCTAAGCCATGATAAGTACTACCCACGCTGATTTCGACATGGAAACACCTCCAATCTCACAAAACAAAGAAAGAAAACTGACGAGTGAGTGAAAATTATTATTCTCAAATTGGCTGTTCCAGTATAATTGCCGTTCAAACGATTTATTTTTAATTTTTAATGCACACGAGACACTTAATGAGAATGAAGAAAGAAAACATCGACGTATTATTGCAATTTAAACATTTTTTATGGTTGCTTAACACAAAACTCTGCCAAGCAGCCGTTACTTCTAAAAAGTTAAAGATGTCTAATTAATTTTCTCCATTTTTGACAGAATAGCCCTATTAGTATACCTACCTATCTAAAAACTCAACAGTTGCATAGCACGAATTTTACTTGGAAGAAACTTACTTGTTATGGCAGTATACTTGAGAATTTTCAATTCAAAAGAAAACTTCAGAAGTTATTATTTTTGCTAATACTTTGTTCCAGTTATGCTGCGCAGTCCATCATGCAAAATTGTGTTAAATTACAAGCAATAAAAGTATAAAAGAACGGCATTCTATTCCAAAATGATGATAATAATGGCGAAAAACAAAATTCTCGACTAAATTGCTTATTCCTATCATTAGTGCGTTATTATAAATACATAACCTAAAGCTTTTATATAGAGGGTCAAAGGAGATTGATTATTAATTAGCCCGCTTTTCTTGCTTGGATAATTTATAATCAGCGACCTTGGTTGAATTCACGTAAAAAGTGAACTTTGCGTGAATTTAACATGATACTGTTATGGAAGTGACTCCTGATATTAACTTACTGGTTTGGACAGTTAAGTGTGAAATGAATTGACGGTTTTTACGTTCTAATTCTAGTTCTAGTTTTGATGATATATTCATGCATTACGATGAAGGAATTTTTAATAGTTTACTAACCAACGCGAACGGGACACGATGTACTTCAGACGAATTGGAACATAAAAAATCTTGCATAGATCCATGAATCCATGAAGCCAAAAAAATTCATTCCAAGTCAAATGTAAAAACCGAAACCCCTGAATTTTCGGCTACAATTCCAGATTTCCATCGACCTAAAAATTCTTAGGGACAACGTTTCGACATACCCCATGCTTTTTCATATCCGAACGCGTGTCCGAAATAGTAATCAAGTCCAATTATCAAGGTTTCATGATGAGAAAGATCAATTATTTCATGTAAACAGGACAAAACCTGAAGTTGACACAACTCAAGCCTTCACCGTTATCGACACATGCAATGCCATTTTTAAATATTACAGTGCCATCTCTTGATATCAGTTTTCTTGATGAATGCATTCGAATGGAACTGTTCTACAATAAAAAACAACTTTTATTATGATCGTGTGTGTCCAAAAATTTAATCTTGAGAATTAGGTATTTTTTCAATAAGAAAGTTCATGCAAGGACAAAAGGTCAAAACAATACAAAGAACTCTTTCTTTTATACACTGCTTATATAGGTTCAACAAAATGGGAAAATAAATATTTATAGTGGTAATTGTATGTAAAAAGGATCACTATAACGTACTAGGTTTTGAATCAAAACTTTTGATGAGATTTCCATAATAAAAACTAACGCTACGGTTGTCATTTGGACGACGAAAATATGACCTTGCCACTATTGCCTCCAGTCCCTCCCCCACTTGCTCCACTTGTTCCCTTATTTGCGGATCTGCCAATTATTCCACCAGGAAAGAATCCCGGTAGAACTCCACTAGAAACGACTCCCCCACTAGCAGGAAACCCATTCGGTATCAGGATGCCCCCTGCCCCTATTCCACCTCCTGCAGCAAACTGTGGCGGAGCTGCAACTCCTCCAATAATTCCAGGAGGAAACGCACCAGCAGCTCCTCCCCCTCCAATGACAGTTGTAGAAGGATAGGGCTGAGCAATGCCCCCAATAACTGGAGGTCTATTAGCTGATGCAGCAGCAGCGGCTAGTGCAATCAGGAGACTGTTATTGGAGGGAATCGTGACAGCACTTCCGAGCAAGGCGTTTATAAGGAGTTGGCTCAAAGGTGTGGTAGGCCGAGCAGTTGTTGTTGTGGCAGCTGTGGTCGTTGCTGCCGTTGTTGCTGGAGCTTGAACGATAACGGCAGGTCGGAGGAATCCGTAATTGATGGAGGCACCAACCGCTGTCCCGGTGCCAACCACGGGATATGACCATGGCCATTTGAAAACTGTTATTAAGAATTTATAATTTAATTACAGCTTCTTGTTTTGATATAAAAATTTTACAAATAGATACTTACAGAAGGCGGAGGCGGAGCTAGGTTCTAAAAGAAGCGCCAACACTGTTACCATTATTCCATTAAATCCTCTCATCATAGCAAATAATCTTAAATTGACAAACTATCTTTTTAAATTTTGAGGAAAAATAACAAATGCAAATTTTCCTCTGCATGCCTGATAGTTGTTAATGGAATGACTAAACTTTACAAACACTGGAAAGCGTAAAACAATCGAATGCTTTTCGTTTTCTCTCTGCATTAAAATATATATAGTCATTGTGTCATCATCCCAGAAACCCAGTGACCCTTTCACCTGTAATCAGTAAAAAAATGCATGTCACTTTCAGGGATTCTTCTCTGACGAAACCAGTACGAAAGTAATAAATCCATAATATAGCACCATCATGATGATGACCTCAGCAGTTATTTCTCTTTGTTTTCATTTTAAAATGGTTGCGGTCCTGGTCATTTTAGCTTCCCTTTATGTCGCATTCCAAAGTTTAGAGCAAATTCAAAGGGTTGACAGTTCACTTGCAAAAAATGGTGCAACAGTGTGAGATGCAACAGTATAACTGAATGAACAAAACTTCCCCATGCATATTCCATTGTTGCGAACGAATCTTGCGTAACAATGCAGAAAGATATACAAGTGTAATCAATTCGTGAAAATTGTGACCAACGTTTTTGCAGGAATGGTCTGAATGGTGACTGATACGAAATCAATATGGGGACATAGTTTCAAGCCATTTTTCGATAAGATTTTGTGTGTAACTGTTTATATGGATGTCTCCTTGCATTTTTGCAATGATTTATTATGCAAAAATATACATGCATGGATGGAATAAACCTTTAAAACGGTTGCAAACATTTTTGATTTGGTTTAGATTGTTTGGTCACAAATCGCAAGGTTTTTTATTTATAAAAAGTTAAATAGAAAAAGTGAGCAAAAAGTTAAAGAGCGAGAGATGATTTTTTTTGCATTATTGTGGTTGTATATTGTTCAGCGAGGTTCCAATCTGTTACGGTTGTCAGTCTCCGCAAATACCAACCAACCACCATGAATCCGATTGAATTAGTCATGCGTGAAATCCTTGACTTACTGCTGTTGTGATTTGGAGAGAGAAATGAGTTTGGTGATTTGACCAATATTTTTAGCCTGCAACACATAACGTGCAAAATCAGTACATATACAACTTTAAACATGTATGTATGCAAATTTATATTAAGAGTTGAAAAAATTTGCAATAAAAACGCTTACGTCCATATCCAACAACACCTCCACTGCCACCACCACCTGGATAATTGTTGGTAAGCCCTCCGCCAACTCCTGTATTATAGCCACCACCTCCAAAGTAGCCTCCCCCGCCGCCCCCTTGATTATATCCTCCTGGTCTATTGTAACCTCCTCCAGGTTGATTATATCCGCCACCACCTACTGGTCTGTTGTATCCTCCACCTCCACCTTGGTTGTAATTTCCCCCTTGATTGTATCCACCTCCACCTCCTTGATTGTTATATCCGGGTTGAGCAGGGAAATATCCTCCATTTCCTCCTCCACCTCCTTGGTTATAACTTCCTTGATAGCTAGCATCATTAAAGCCACCAGTACCTCCACTTCCAGAGTAAGGGTTGTAATTGGAGTCCCCTCCAAGGGATGGTCTCAATGCCCCAAACTGTCGCCGCACTCGACTATTATTGTCTGCAGCCGAAACGGCTAAAAATAGAAGTGGAAAGGCGCCAGCAATAGCGATCGTTAACGCAGTCCCTCGCTTCATTTTATTTTGTTTTTTTTTTCGACTTCACTTCTCTTTCTAGTTTGATGAGCCACCTGACACCTGAAGATGTAGACTGATGCAAAATGAAAGACGCTTACAAAATATTTATAGTGACAAGTCATCGTACAGCGTCCAGAGAGAGCCAGGTTCCATCAACTGAAAAAATATCATTAAAAATTGTAGGCAAAAACTAGGCGACATGCCTGGCAGCGATTTGGTTAATTTATGAATTTAAGTGACAAAAAACGGGAAGCTAAAAAATAGCAACACATTTATTATATGGCATTACGTGGTCATTTTTTTAGTGTTTCTGGAGATGCGGTTGCACAAACTCATCAATAATTTTTTTAAGCGACGAGTCGGACGTATACTTCAAGATTTTATGAGTGGTTGGAAATAGGAAAGAGGAAACAAAAATAAAAATGATGTAACAAATCGGTAATAGGTTTTGTGGCATTTTTCTTTGTAGTGAATACAAGCTCATAAAAATGAAAATATTCATTTACGCATTAATATTTCCACCATTGCCATTACTCCTCATCCATCAAATGTGTTTCATGTAAATGAGCAAAAAATTCGTCAACTTCTTTAGCATTTTAAAAATTCTTGGAATCTCCGCAACAAATTGCTTTCAAGATGAAAAGTGATGAGTCACAAGAACAAGGGGCCCGTATATTTGCAAATGAGAGTTTTATGGATATTCTATCTCTTAAAAGTACGAATGAGGTTTCTGATTGCTGATTTTAATGGTTTGTATTGTGTTTTATGTCACCCATATGAATAAAAAGAGAATTATTTCTCTAAAAAAAATGGTTTGGTAATATCTCCAGTTCTTAATATTCCACCAATAACATTTTCCATAAAACTTTATTTAATTAAAAATATTATGTTATTCTAATTGCCACAAATTGTTTACAGATAACATTTTCCACAACGAATATTTAGTTGGGCTACCAGCATAAAATGCTCAGCTTGCAAAATTATCGTCCTCAATGAGATTGGCATTGCCATTTTCCCCATTAGAATTCATAAACAAACTTTACATTTTACGCGAGGAAGTTTCTTTCTTAAGAGTAATCAATATACTATTATCAAAGTTAATCATAATTTGAGTATAAATGGAAACTGGAAATAACAAGCTAGTAATGCTTGAAAAGAATGATTATCAAATAGGAACATTATTTTTTAATTCTCAACATGAGCGTTTTTTTTTTAGTTTCAAATTCAATTATTAATCCCTTCGCATAATTTCTAAAACTCGATATTATAGTCAGCTTATGATTTCTCTTCACCCGTTGTCCCTGAGTCTCCAGCAGCCTCATTGTGTGAAATATTAAGGACTCTAAGAATTTCAGAGAGCTCGACATGGTCTGCAGGATTATCTTGTCGATAGTCTAGAAGCACTTCAGTTCCACCTTTTGCAATGACAAATGTACCGCCATTTTGGAGTCCATCTCCCTTCAGGTCACTAGCAAGATTATCTTTGCGGTTCTACAGGAGTAAAACAAAAATAAATGATAACGTTACCAACTGCATAGGCATTTTAATGAGAATCTTATAAAAATAATTGTGTACCTGAGCAATTCTATCTCGAGCTTTTTTATTGAACAAAGACAGCAACACCCCAACCGTGCTAAATCTTTTGTAACCCACATCCTTGTAAGACTTCTTGTCGATGTCGACATAGAGGTCTCCATTAAAAAATTCTCCCTGCACGAAGTCATCCAAGCCAAAATCCTCCAGTCCCACGGCTATGTTCTTAACTCCGTGTGCGGTAAGCAAAGGGGTAAGAGATGACAACTCTTTCGCCCCTTGCCTACAGAACAATCATCCGAATCGCCGGAGGAAGGTGAGCACGACAGTTTGCTCGGCCCACAATGACTCAAGAGAAACTTGCTACAGCAAATAAATTAAAATGAATACATTTAATACACCAGAATACTTCAAATACAGTTCAACATTTGGTATTTTTGCAATATTACTAATTTGATTGAACTAGATGTTTAGATATTTATTATTCAGCGATATTTAGAAACTGTGTATGTACCTCCATTGATGGGACCTTCTTCACCATATTTTTCCCGAGTTTATTTAAGTCCACCGACATGTTGGGGGTCGCAGTAGTGCTGTATAGTAGTGACGTAGGGAATATAGTTCCAGTCCACGAGTAAAGTGCTGACAAAGCTACTGCAAACACACTTGTGGTCCCAATAACCCGCCTGGAAGGTATTAAGCTCATTTAAAAATGGAAGGTTGTAGCAATGCGGAGATCGAGATTAACCAAAAAATTGGCGTCTGCATACAAATAATAATAACACAAAAGTCATACATACAAGTAAGGTTTAGCGGAAAGAAATACAGTTGTTACTATTTACTTTTATGCTTGTTTATATTATAACACAGTGACAGTAACAGAGTACAGAGGTAAAATGATGTCCGCCTCATATATTTATTTAACCCAGTCAATTCAAACAAAATTAAATAAATAATGACTGTTATTTTATTTTTCGCTTATGTATTCTGCATTATCACTGCTACTCAATCGAGATATGTTCACAAAAATATTGATAATAAACCGCTTTCATGAAAACAACGATGATAATGGTTATGAAATACAATTCATGATGATTATGGGATACAAAAATCTGACACTAAACATCTAATAATGAGTTTGCACACGCCAAAAATTTCACAAGAGATATACCTACAATTCCTACAATATCTGAATAATTGACAATTCAAACAAAAGTATTTCTCAAATGCATTGCATGCTAGTTGTCCTGTTATACTTGATAAACGAAAAGGTGTATAATATTTATGGTGAAATTCTACAACAAACAACACTACTAACTCAAGTCACAAGACTCACAAGTGAAGTGAATTGTGTTGCGATTTCTGAGTGTTATTTGGAGTTTGATTGAGTGACTTTATGACCATGAACTGATGATGATTGATAAGCAATGATACCACCAATACCATTCTCAGACTTTGCCAAATCAACGATTTACTATGACTTTACTTGAGAAAAAACGCTGTATATATACTCTAATTTCAATTCATTAACTATTGAAAAATAACCTTGAATACATATATATCTTTCAAGACCAGAAGACGATGGATGATGGAATGGAAGTTCAAGTAAATATAAGGAAATTATTACAATTATCTGATTAATTACGGATAAAAGATGTCACGCAAATTGTATTTGTTTATGATGCCTTGCCAAAGTGATATTCAAGTTCAGTCAAAAAATTTCTTTCAGACCCCCTCGCCCCCTTTTTGTCAGTGTCACGCACTTTCTCATAAACAAACGTCCACCTATTGTGTTGCGTGTCACGCTATCGCCAACACCCCTTTCAACTGAGACGTCACTCACTTATGGATTGCCCCAAGCAGTAAAAATTTGATAACTCCGATTAAAACAATATTTGCAGCTCGTACCTTTCTTTCAGACGGCAGAGACTGTGCTCGGGTTTTGGATGATGTACCCAAGAAATTATGAATTAATGCCTCCACTCCACTAAATCACTCACTAATTTCTTAAATTAAACTTAATTGGATTGAAGCAGACCAAAATGTTATCCTGTTTTTCCTGTTTCGTTCTGCTGAATGATGATATGATGATGAACGCATGGTACGGAAGAAGGAAGCATAGCCTACAGCCTAAAAAACAAAAGCAATGCTTTGGTTTTGATTTGCTTTGCTGCTCAGCTGAGCGCTCGTAAAAGCATGCGAATCTCACAGCAACGCTGGCCCCATGAATCCAGCAAGCAGTGTCCATATCTGCAGCACCATCATAATAACCAGAATTCCAGCAACCAGTCTCGGTAAAAAGAATTTTGTAATTTTAGCATCCAACATATACTGTCCCAGTCTAGCAGCAACTACTAACTTGTAGGTTTCGTCACAACGGTTTTCAATTATGGCTAATGCAATTGACTTATGAACCCCTTACTCTAATTCATAATTCAATGTAGGTATGCATATCTAAGAATTGTTGGTTATCATATTTGAGGGTTTAATAACTTTTGGTATTTCACAAACTCTTTTAATTGAATTTAATTTTATACTTAAAACTTACAATTATCAAAATTGTACCAATATGCACAAGAATGCATAAAATCACCTACCCTTTAATTTAAATCTGTATGAGTTTATATGAAAATTATGATTAAGTTAGAATGTTAATAAATCATCAAAATTTAAAATTAAGAGTGTTTACACCAGTTACCAAATTTGGTTGCTGGTAATATTCTTGTTGATTGCTGGGATTCAGTACCAAAAGTTGGTGTTTCCAAAATAGGTTGCTGCAATGATGGTTGTGGTTGCTGGAATTTCTTCTGGACGCAGACATGCAGAATGCAGATGTCCCCAATGACCTTGACTAGATATCTTACGTTTTCAAAAGGGTTCTGGGTTGGCCTTCAGTGTTCTACTTCTTTAATCAAACGAAATTCATTGCGACCTTTGGCTTGCAAGCAACCTCTTGCACTTTTTTGCACTCCAACGTACCATTACCAGCAGCAGCGTTCGTTTCAAACCGCTGTGAGTGGTGGCATCAGAATGGCTAAAACCGCTCTTGTGATAATTGCAAATGGGTCAGAGGAGATTGAGGCTGTTACGCCAATCGATACATTGCGTCGCGCAGGGGTAACTCTTACAAATTGACCTATTGCATTGTAAAGTCCATATAGAGGCATTACATTGACATTTCATTTTTGGGGTTTTCATTTCAAGGTGGAGGTTACCGTAGCTGGTTTGGATGGTGCGGGGGACACTGTCTTGTCCAGGAACGTAATTGTTGGGGCAGAAAAATCACTCAAAGATGCACTTGGATCGGCACCTTTTGACGCTGTCATTTTGCCGGGCGGTGGAAAAGGGTCTGAGGCATTTGTGCAGGTGAAAATTCAAACTTGACCTATCAGAGGTTACAGTAATATACGTTTCCAATCATGAAAAATTATATTTTTGATGCAAATAGTCCGCTGAAGTTGGTGAACTATTGAAAAGTCAAGAGGCAGCCGGTCGTTTGATTGCAGCGATATGTGCTGCACCCACTGCGCTTCATAAACATGGAATTTGTGTGGGTCGGTCGGTGACATCTTATCCAGCAATGAAGGAGAAAATGTTGGAGGGTGGAAAATATCAATACAAAGAGGATCGAGTTGTAGTAGATGGTAAGAAAATCAAAATTCTATCAGAAGATACATAAATTAAATTCCCTACACGCCTTTCTGACGGACCTGCTGGCGCTTAAAGTTACTTATTTATGTAGACACTTGACACATTTTGGTTAATATTTTTAAACAGGAAACTTAATAACAAGTCGGGGTCCAGGAACTTCATTAGAATTTTCGCTAGCTCTGGTAACCTATCTAGTCGGTCAAGAGAAAGCTGACGAAGTTGGGAAAGCAATGCTCGTCAAGTAAAAAGTGGATTCAAGCTGGAAGTTGATTTGATATAAAATAGAATCATTACTGATGATGTCGAGTACGTCCTATGTAGGGGAAAAGATGATGTGGAATGACTGAATAAATACATAAGACTTTGAATTTATTGATTTTTCCAATTATTTAATCAAATTCATAACTCATCGTTCTAATGACAAGTGTCTAAAAACATAAACATACGCAATGTTCCACATTGTTCATCATATTTTTGCAAATATTACATACCTACCCAAACAAAACATAGCATTGGGCGTTTATTAGAAGTGGACGTCATGTTCATGAACATGAAGGTCGTTCACCTCCTGAGTCTCTAAGGGTCTCGAGAGCGTCCCATCTCGTCTCTTTTTACCTTCTAATTGTAACATTGTAAGGTACTTTCTAGGCTTGCGACTTCGGTGTGCGTCATCGAGCGACTGACCGAGTGTAAATTCTTTGCTTTGGTGAGTACCGAGAAAAAGTCAGAGAAGCAGCAACGCGCGTTGCAACTATTGCAAGCACAAACGTTATTTCGTTGCTACGCTACATCCGAAACGAGAGCAGCGCAGAGCGCAGCCATTGTTTGCTACACAATGGAAATTGGAAAGAGTTGAATTAGTAAATGCACCTTTTTCGGTATTTTCTCTTTTGCTGTTGTCTGCTGTTGTGCTACTTTTCTTGAAATTAGAAACTCGTCTTTTGCTCCCTGACCGTGCATGCCGAAAGCTGCGACACGCACAGTTGTACCGAAAAGTTACTTGTTTTGTCCTTTTTTGTAATTACAGTCGAGAGGTTCATGAAAGTTGTCTTATTTTTGGAACTCTATTTGTGATTTTAGTTTAGGAAGTTGAAAATAAGTGTAGAGCATATAAACTACAAATTACTGCTGACAGCAATGTCGCTGAGTAATGGGAATGGGAGCAGTGGTGGACCTGGCGAGCCGATTCCGAGATATTTGAACCCCCCTGCCCTAGGGGGGACTAGTGTTCTTCCAGATAGGCGTCGACGTGGAAAGAATCTTGGAGGCAATTATTACGGTAGTAGCGGACCTCGGAGTGATGGAGGTGGTCGCTATCAAGGCGGAGGAAGCGGCTATCAGAGAAACCATAGGGGAGGTGGAGGGGGTGGAGATGGTCCTCATAATGGAACTTCTGGCTATCATATGCACCGCAGTGTGGGTGACTATGATCCTCAGCAGCAGCAGCACTCGCCAACCGACTCTCATGGAAGTGGTCGTTC
>JAQIXX010004024.1:0-17534 GCA_034700605.1 Willowsia nigromaculata
CCCTGCTCAGTTTAACTTTCCCTTGTCCATCCGTCCATCGCCATTCCATCTTGTATTGTGTGAGTAGTAACTAACCATCATCATCAGCAGACTATACCATAATATCCCATCAGGCACACTAAAACACATAGTCTTACACCAGCCCTTCATGTAACTTTTCAGCTGCTACACATACACATCCTCATCTTCTTTAACGCAACTTGTGTCCTTTTCCTTTCACTTTTTTCCCTTCAACTGGTGTAACTGTTCACTCACAATCAGTATCGCCTGATGCTATTACTACTACTGCTTGCTACACTGTTACATCTCATTCACTCTATTCTCCTCTTCCAAGACGGATTCTGCATCAACAAACCCAAGTGTCCATGTTACATGTATAAAGATTTCTATATATATATTTTATTTCACTCTTCCTCTTGTCTGTCCACGTATATGTGTCTGTCTGTACATTACAGATGTTGCGCTCAACAAAAGCGACAAGAAATACTGGTGGTCCCTGTTGCCTGACACCACCGCGTCCATCCGCCACCATTCTAGCAGAGTCATCATCACCATCACCCTCGAAAAACATGTTTATATATCTACATACGTTCCAAATAAAAAAGCTTATAATATCTCTTTTTTTAGATTTTTTATATTTTTTCCAGTCCTTAAAACTGATCCTACTTTATTCTTTCTCTTCTCCCATAGAAGTGGACATTACATATATTTCGTGGAGAATAGATAGGTAGAGAGATAGACATTTGTTTTCTATATCAGACTTATGGTACACCATAACACATAGTCTTTGTGTTGTGACAAACTTGAAAAAATCTGATATGCTATAAAGCACATACATATCCTCAGAGACAGGCAGTTAGTTAGCCTCCCGGTCAGTCTCATAGACATACTTTTTTCACTAACTTTCTTTCGTTACTCTTTGCTTACTTATTCTATTCACTGCTTCACTCAATTTTACTCCAGTCCAGTTACTTATACACACAACAACATGTTATCTAATATATAGCTCTGGACAGTAGTGGACTAAACTGGACTTTGGTGAACTATAAGTATGATATGGACAGACGAAAGTATTATTGCTATTATGTGCTTTTATGTGTCCTTTTTCCCTCTTTCTTCCTCTGTTGTGCCGCTTACTCCACTTCCCTTCCTATTTTCTACTCTGCCGCTACTACTCCCTGCCTCCTGTTTTTTATTTCCTGGCTTTAGAAAAAAAACTCGCAAAGTCCCTCTGCTGCTTCCTTGCACTTCCAATCAACATTCATTTTTCCCTCTGTCTTGGATCTGGATCAAGGGATGTGATTCCTCCATCTCGCATCTCATCAGGATCAAAAAATTTAACTCCAAATATATATATATAGTAATGCGTCTCCCTCATGTGGAATACATACCTCCACAACTCGCTTTTGCTAATACCGGATGGACGAGTGAAAAACAGGATGAAATGTATTGCATCATGGCTGCCACCACGACATCGTCTTTCTTTTCCTTTTCCCTTTCATTTGTCCCGCTGCTGCCGCCGAGTCTTGAGTACACATACAAGCAGTAAGATCAAGAAGTACGCTTTTTGCACTATAATTTTCCAGTGAAACTGAAGGCTATATATAACGACTTGTCATCCCATATATTATACACATTGTTGGATGTCCGGATACATGTCCAGAACTGTCCAGTTTTTAGACTATACATAAAATGTTACATAAAGCGCTCTATATACTCTGTACTATAGGTACAGAGAGCCTGCAAAAGCTCACTCACTCCAACTCAACTTTGTGTTTTTTCTTTATTCCCTGTGTACGTGCCATACGGTTCATATTATGCTTATGCTTTTCTTCTTATTCCCTGCCATTCCGGTTAAATTTGCTTTCTCCCTCTCACAGAGAGAGAAAATGTGTGTGTATACCAATCTGAATGCGAATGCCTCTAGGTCCTGCCAAAAATGAGATGCCAGGTCGTTTCTTTCTTCAGTTGGTATAAGGATTGCTTAGACAAGTATTAAAGCAAAAAGGGAGAGAAAGCAACCAAGCTCACTTTCACCCTACTCAAGATGATGATGATCATGTGGCTGAATTTACTGAAAGAGACAGAAGAAAATCAGAGGAAATCAGGGACTTTAAGTGATCCTTTCCTATCCACCAACCACCAGAATAACTGCTTTCTACAATAATGTGATTGTACACTGTACACACACGCAAGAAGAGAGAGAGAGAGAAAGTATTTGTATGCTCCGTTTTTCCTTTCCCTTTTCTTTGGCATTGCGATAATTTCTTCCGCTTCATCTTTCATTGGACACGAGCTGGGGACTTTGCTTTGTCACAACAGAAAATATATAATGTGTAGTATTTTTCCATCTCTTCAGCAGACCGCCTTTACTCTCCCGACCAGTTTTCCAATTTCACCTTCTCTCTCTCTCTTTCTACCCACTCACTCATTCTTTTTCTCGGAAGCGAAAAAATGCAATGGTGGTCAGATAAGATATGACTGTAACAAGCTGGACAAGTCAGAAATATTTTTTTATGACAGAGTTATCATAGGATATACATACATTAGAATTTATACGTATGTACCTTGGATAAAAAAGGAGAAAATGCTATTATTACAGTGGCAGCAAATTTTCCTGCTGTTGGAGCTTCTGTCTGTGTGTGTGTGTATTATAGCTCAAGGTTGTAGTTCGTCATCATGGGCATCATGTTCATGATCTACGTACAAACTGCTGCCACTGCAACACCAAAACACATTTTTTCCTTTCTCTTTTTTCTTCTACATCTGCCCTCATCAGTAATTACAACGTACAGCCAAGGGAATACGGGAAAAATCCCGCCTGAGGTATAATAAAGAGAGAAAGAGAAGGACGAGCGAAAGGAGAGAAAAGTACTCACTCCGACAGCAAAATAAGTTTTGCCTTTTTTTGAAGAAGTAGTAGCAATAATAAAAAGAAGGACTGGCTTTTCCAGTACAGTTACACGCTACGGCTGTGCTGTTACTGGATTTTCTGCAAGAAGAGCGAGAGGTAATGAAGAAATTGGTAGAAAGAGTCACGTCACAGTCGTAATAATTGTCAACGACCTGAACGAAACGAAGAAAGGAGAAAAAAATGCTCATGCAGCTTTGCTGATTCCTTGCTAGTAGATATGACTAGATTGTTAGTTTGCTTTGAGTACTGCTGCTACTACAGAAGAGATGTAAAGAAAAGGAAGAGCAGTAAAAATGAAAGAGAGAGACTAAAAAAGACGACTCTTTTCAAAATAATAATGAAATAGCCAGCTTAGTTAGTTTACTACTGCTCATGAGCGTATATATAGTGATAATAAATGTACAAGACAGGTTATCAGGTTCTTTTTCCGTGTGTAAAATATACCTTATAAAATGCAACACGACGAGCATGATGCGGCAGTGCATAGAGACATTTTAATGACAGTATGAACTTGCGTCCATGAGCGGTATTACGTGTTATTATAGGGGTGGCATAGCGAGTATAAATTTTGATAGACTCCTCCAAGTAGAGAATATATTTCAGTGACGAACCTGAACTGAATCGGAGGTTTATTTTTTCTCTCTGTTATTTCTTATTGTGAGATGCTGCCAGTGCATTTTATTTGTTTTTTAATGGCGACGAAAATGAAGAACGCCTGAATAATCTGGGAAGATATTGGCAGTAAAATAGGGAATTTATTGAGGAAATTAATGAAAAATTATTATTTAACGGTGTGCCATGTTTGTTTGAGTAGGTATCTTTGGAAAAATGGGAAGGAAAGGTTTGTTTTGGAGAATGGAATTTTCACCTCTGTGATACTTTCCATGAAATACGTTGGACGTTTTTATATATACGGAGGAAGAAAGTTGGATTCTTTATTTTTGGACGTGACTTCAATATAACTTGGTGTAAACAGAACATTGAGGATATAACTTATTAGAGAGCTTTTTTATGTCACAATTGTGTATTTTTCCAACTGGGTAGTAAAGGAAAAGGGGAAGGATTTTTAATACATCTTGGTTGAATTGGAGGATAAGTCGTTGTCGGTAAAATACAGGAAACCTGGCTTGACTTCAGCTCATTAATATTTTTTTTTGTTTTTCTGTATTTTCTTTTCTGTTTGGTCCAGAGAGCGATGAGTGCGTATAGGAGTAGTGTAGTAGCAATAATAAAATATATTTTTTATAATAATAGCAATAAAAGGGGGTGTGCACTCGGGGATGGGATGAAAATACTTTTTGGATTTATTTGACAAGCAAACAGGAAAAAACAACAAAACAGGAGAATGGTTGAGAGGTTTTTGTGAATCTTTTTTTTTTCACAGGTTAAACTTTCCTCAGTTTAGAGGGAAATGGAGAGAAGCATTACTGGCAAATTGGCATGCTTACTTTTAGTTCTTCACTCAAACTCATTTCATTTATTTTCCATTTAAGAGTAAAGCTCCTCGTTTCTTCTTCACTTTCCACTTTTTATTTATCCCAATTTCCACGCTTGTCCTACAGAGAAGAAAAAAATACAATAAGAGTGAAAGGTTTTGCTCTGAATTGGCTTCAGTTAGACCTGGACTATGACTGTATTCGTCTAAAGAAACTCACAGTTTGTTTCACTCTGTGTTCGTCGTCCAACACAAAGGATGAAGGTAAAGATTCTCTCAGAGACAAGTCGTTTATTTACAGGAGAACAGAGAATTACTGTCTGCTATTACCACTCACCTTTGAATTAATTAATTTGAAGAGATTGTAACTATTTGCAAAACTATTTCTGTATTAATTACAGCAATCTTTTCCTCGTTTCTGTTGAAAGAAAGTATCTGCTTGGCTTCAACTGCCGAGCAAGTTTTTCTTGGGAGGGCTTCACCTACAAAGCTTCATTCTCACTGACATTCTGAACGCATCCTACTACAAGCCAGGATGTTTCTTGCGTCTTTTTGTTCCTTTCTTGTTCCCATCTGTCAACATGACTTTTCTTTGTATTCCATGAAGAGGCAACTCGAAAGGGTTGATATTTTGTTTACATTCAATTGCTATAAATGCATATATAAACAATACGAAAGCATTCTTTGAAATACTTTCCTTCGAGTTTGTGACAGGAAATGTTTTTCACTTTTTGTTTGACTTTTACATTCTAGAATCCGATAATAGCGCATTATTAATTTACTTGAATTTTCCACTTTATAATTAATCATACACCTGCGTCAGTTAAAGATGAAAGAATGCCCATTATTCCAATCGACTTTATAGTGAGCGCCAAGTCTTGAAAACGACGTAGTTTCATTTGCATCAATACTTTTTTTGCTAATTTTACATGACTAATTTCTTCAGACTGTACAGTAGCAATCATCTTCGAAGCTCTGCAATACTAGAGGGTATTTGTAAGCTTCACTAAAATTTAGCAAGTCTCTCTTTATCTCAATTTCCAAAAGTTGCTCGTTCACCGACGAATCTTCATGTTATCGTCATTTCACTTGTCGGATATTATTATTATTATGAAGGGAAAAGTAAGAAGAGACATCATTTATACAACTATAAACATTCCAGTTGTTGGGGAGAAAGAAGCCTCATAGTAATACAGCTCGTACATATTATTATTAGGCATATAATAATGAATGTATACCAGTTTTCTATACATTGCTAAACGACAAAGTTGAAACAATAGAACTCTATACTTCCAGCACTACTTCCCACTAAAAATGTACTACTAACGGCAGCAAAACGGCACTCGAGGAGAAGAAGAAGAGACATTCAAAGTGGATGGTAGAATGGAAAAAGAGGCAGTTTAATGTGACGTATGGATGCCATTCCAAATTCCCTTTTGCATATAAACTAACTACTTTAAGCCCATATGGAACAATGTTATTTGTTAGCGATGATGCGGCGGCAACCAGGGTGCTTTCTTCTACACACTAAAAAAACTAAACTGGTCGTAGTGGTGGATAGTTTTGGTGGCGGCTGCTTCTCATCTCTTCTTACTTTTTCCCTTTCTTGAGTATACGCTGCTGGCACTAACGCTATTATTATTATATCACAAAAAATGTTCCACCGCACCACCATCATCCTCATCTCATCCATCCACCCGGCAAAACCCAGCATCCTTGTCAGGAGAAAAACGTTCCCTTGCCTCCTCTTCTCTCTTGACTGATATACGGACATGTTCTCAAGCCGTGAAGTGAATGGTTTTGAGGAGATAGACAAAAGAGAAGAAAAAAACTTGGAGACAAAAACGGGACGTATTACATTTACTACTTCTGCTGCGTATGCATCACAATCATCATCAACTGCACACACACATAGAACTCCTTCTTAGAATCAGCAAATGACCGTCTTTGTCTCTTTTTAGACGAGAGGAAGAGTAGTAATAATGGAAGTACTCTGTATGCATACTTTCATACATAGCTTTCACCCATTAAATCCATCAGGCCAAGAGAGACAAGAAGGACGAAGATAGGACACAGTAAATACACGTACTACTAGATGAGCTGTACACAGAGGAACATTCATGAACAATGAGTGAAGAAAGAGGGTTGCAAAGGAGGATGAAGAGGAGAAGCCAAAAGTAATACAAAGTACATTACGGATGTTCTTTGCGAAAGAATAAGAAAAGCCCACACACGGACACGTCTAGTTTATGAGCGACTTTACTAGTTTTTAGCATAGAAATTTGCTTTTTCTCTTTGTCTCCTTTTCTTTCTTCATCCGCTTCTCCTCTCATTTCTTCCCATGCATTCTACATCCGTGTAAGAGAACAAACACGCTGAGCATTACTTAACTCACTTGTAAATTTACATATGGGATGGATAGGTACTTACATTTACTTTCTCACTGCTGCTAACTACCATATAGTACAAGCGGTATACTTACTGATGGGCACTTACTACAATTCACAATCATCATCAACACTATCATCAACATCATCAGCTCAATCTTTCTCTTTTCTGTTCACACTTTCCTTCCAGCTTGCTCCACATATTTCTGGGGGAATGAAACGGGATGAAATGAGTGTCAACACCAAACAAAAATACATACGTACTTTCTCGCTGATGATGCGATGGCATGATTCTGATATGCATATCAGGGCTCAACAAGACCCTTTTGAAAAAAAAATACTTCAAAGAATCCCTCTTTCACATCACAGGCAAGAAAACAAAAAGATCTTTTTAACAGCAGCAAAAACAACATCATCATCAAGATGACGAGATGCAAAAAGCAATATCACATATTAAAACGTGATAGCAGCAGAGTAAAGGATAGACAATTTCTTGTTGTGACCGTTTTTTAGTGAAAAATAATGCCACCGACCAGCAGCAACAACAACACCAAGTTAAAATGGAAAATATTTGATAGCTTTTACTACTACTCTAGCATCACATCAGTAGCATCACAGTGTCCTAGTAAAAGTGCCATCATCATCAGTCCAGAAAGTTATAATATGAGCGTGTTGTGTAAGTAAAGTAATATAATATGTTAAATTGCATTATAGAACGAGCACATTACGTGATGTTTATGTCACGTTATATATGTACGCTTGATAACACACACAAGAAGGCAGAGCAGCAAAAAAGATGAGCTTTCCCTCTTCGTCCTCTTATTTTGCCGCAGTGGTTTAGATCATCAGGAAAAAACAGAGCAATAGTGTGCAAAGCATAATATTATGGACTTTTCTATAATGCCACTTCCCTCATCTATACTTCTATCGAAAGAGAAAGTTTTTGTTCTTCTTCTTCTTCCGTTTTCATCTTGATGATGATGATGTCCTCATGTCCACTGTTTCTCTTTCACTTTTTGTACTTGACTTGTAGAAGATGTGATGACTATGATGCCATTTCACTTCATCTATGCATATTAGAGCTCTTTCTCCTCTGCTGATTCTGCACCAGATATGTTCTCTCTTTCTCTTCATAACTAACAAATAATATCACTTGTCCATTAGGCACTTTCTTTCTTTCTCTCTCTCTCTCTCTACAAGCTTTACTTTACATCAACATCATCTCCATCGTCATCATATCACACTTTCTCCAGCCGTTGTTGTCCTTTCTCTGTAATCAACATCCCTAGGCATCATTGTACATGACTGTGATGAAGAAGACGATGGAAGCAAGAATTGCTTCGTTACACAATGCCTTAACTTTCCATGCAGTTTTCTAGTCTAAAGTACTCATAATAACTTTCTTTTTTTGAAAGCACACACCATTTTGTGTAATATATCCGGACATATTTAATACGTCTTTTTCCTCGTCCCCATATACTCTTTTGCTTTTACACTCCTTATTTTCTCTCCTTCTCCTCCTCTTATTATTCTTCTTACTTATGACCACATTCATATGCATGTGATGTGCCATGATGATGTTAGTTTTACTTGCTGTGTAGCAGTAACATAACATGGTTCTGCTAGTCAAAAGCTGTAGAAGTCATCATAAACTTCACCGAGGAAAAAAAAAGTTCCATCTCCTCTTCTTGTGAGAGCGCTCATGTTGGTTATTCATATTTAAGAGAGAAAAACAAGAGGAAAGAAAGAGAGGGAAAGTGAGATATATTATTATTTTCAAAGTATCGTATAGCAGTGCTGTTATTGTAAAATAGCAAGTATTAAAGTAGAGGATAATTATTTTGCAAGTAGGAACAGTACAGTAGTAGTAACTCTTGAGTTGGTGGTGGTACTGGCGGTGATGGTGGGTGGCAGTTTGTTGTTTTCCCTCTCGCATTCTCTAATATTTATATCTATAGCAGATGCTCATATTCATGTTAATTCCTCCTTTAAAAACTTAACTAGCCGGCTATTATTATTTGTATAAAATCATCATGATCATCTGCCATATTGCAGTTAGTAAAGGACAATATTAAATAGATTTCTTGGTTATACGATATAGGCCCCTTGCAGTACACATTAATATTATGCCCGTACAATTTAAATTTAAATGCATAATAATAGGTATGCATACATTTCTCCCGAAATTGCTTGTTTGATGATGGGAAAGTAGGAAAAGAAGTCGGAAATAAAAAAGGTAATATTATTATGTATGAAAATATATGAACGTTTCGTGCCATCAAGAAGAACATGTAGTGGTGATGGTGGCTGGAGGAAAAAGAGTTTTTATAGAAAAAGGGAGAAAGTTACTGTGTACCACACACATACAAAAACCCTACTACCGGCATGCCATACCCGTCCCCGTCGTTTGACTCTTCTTTATGAATCTGTAATTAAAAACTTGTACATATTTACGATAATTACTGGTGTCGGGCCCATGTGCTGCCTTGCCCTGGCTTCCCTTTCATCCAACACCACCACACCACTACAATTGCTAGCAACGACGCGTCTACACATTTTATAATGTTACATGATCTTTCTCTCTCACACATTTTCTCGCTCATTCTGCCACCAAAAGTGAAGAATATGTATTCTAGACGAGAGGAGCAAGTAGGTACACACCACTCACTTCCACCCTTTTCTTCTCACTCGCCTCCACACTCTGCTCGTCATCATCATCAAAGCTCCTTCCTTCCATCAGCACACTCCGGTCATATATAGTGGGAGAAGGCCGTTATGAGAATACGTATGGGGGTTTAAAATGGTCCACACTTTCTATCACCACCAGCATCACCACAGCCAAGGGTTTCTCTTTCTCCTTTCTTTTCAACCAGTCGTCACAAACGTATACATTTTAGGTACATTCATTTCACACCAGGAAAAGCAATAAGATGAAGGCATGCATCACACTAGCACCGTCACCACTGCCACCTTCAGTAACACGACAACCATCACACACTGAATCAGTATTAGCGCATTAAAGGACGTTCTCGCTAGAACGCTTATTTCACACATTTCGAAAATTTTATATGCATTATGTGAGCTACGTGTTACTACTGCTAAAAAATCTTTACCCATTACAAATGGGGGAACTGGCACTGTACCACTATACTTACGGCATCCCAGTTATTAGCTTATTGGTTACATTCTACTAGGTACTTATTTTACTCACACACACAGAAAGTCAAACAGACTGACAAAATGCAAAAGAGCAATAATAATAACAGTTGTTGGAATATAGAATGTGGCAGTTTGAAAAAATCACATTTTACATTTTCTCTCATTTTATGTATGCCACATAATATATGATATTACTACACCACATTATTTACTTTATGTACGCATTTACATGAAATTATTTGATATTTTATACTTTCTGAAACAATGATGGCAATCAAGCAATCTCTTTACATCTTTTTTTTAGTTCTTGCGTCGTGTCATAGTTTTGTGTGATGTTCCGTAGACTGTTCATATTTCAATAGTGAAACGACAATATGGGGGAACTGGAATTACTTGGAATTACATGTCAAATTGTTTGAACACTTTTTACTTAAAAGTGATGAGCAACAGTATTTGTTATATAAAAAATCCAAGATGAAGCAAGCGCCTATTTGTATAGGGATAATACTCTACGTGCTGTCCTCATAATATGTACATTATGCACTCATTTGTATACTTTATGATTACGTTGTGGTCAGCAAAAGCAACAGTAAAAAATATATACGAGCTGTTCACTTTTCATAGCATCCCTCACGGTCTTGGTAGTTGTAGTAGAAAGTGGGCAGATAAGCATTTTACTTTGTTAGCTTTTCCACTACTTTATTTTGTGTGGACCACTCAGAAAAAGTACTTTAGCGAAAGATGGTCATCTAAATCTCCTTGATTCACATTAATTGGTATCATTCTGCCCGCCGTCGCTTCTCTCCCTGTTTGTATATACGAAAAGACCTCCAGCCAACCAACCACCACCATACCGCGCTGGATTATAGAATTTACGATTGGTTTTTGTGTTTTTAGAATTGTTTGCTTTTTAGTCAGTTATCTTGCTCGTTATTTGTGTTGATTACACTGTTTCCCTCTCTGAAAAGTTTTTGGTGTCTGCTGCCTCCACTCCTCCTGCCTGCATCAGAGCTTATTGCTTGAGAGTTGCTCATTTTCCATTTTATATGGATTAGGACGATATTGATGATGCTTTAAATGAGCTTTTCTGCATAATTTTGTGAAAAAGCTGGCTTTAGTTTCTCATGGAAATAAGCATCACGACAGAGAGAACGACATCACTGCAGTTTCAGAGTGGCAAAATGTTACTTGTCTCTGTATTATGCTCAAACTAATACTGCCGTTGTTATTATGAATTTATGTGTGACTGATATTAAAAGGAGCAAATACCCACTACTACCACCACCATAAACATCTTGTACGTACAATTTCCCATGGAGGATCTCATCTCAACCGGAAATCGTCTGGGACCCGAACATGACTGTTTAGTAAAGGAGAAAACAAAATAAATATAAAGTTTGCCCAAATAAAAACATTTTTGAAATAAATGCTCCCAGTTATATATACATTTATTGTCGTACTTTCACTCATATATATTTGCCATATAGTCAAGTGGAAAACAAACGGGATGAAAAAAAAAACTTGTTACGAGACAAGAAGAGCAAGCAGCTCGAACAGGACACAATTTAACGAAAGGAAAGTGATAGGTTTTTGTTTCCTCTTCACTCTCATTTTCTTCTTCCTCTTCTCCTCCAATCTGTTCTGCTGAGTCAACTAAACTTACCGTTTATGTGTTCTCAAAATAAGGGAACATCAGAAAAGAAAGCAAATTACATAACAAAACCACTTTTCCACTACAACAACATTGCGTACATTAGTGGCAGGGGTGGAGGACTCCAAGAGATAGAAAGGGAGAAAAATACGAGGAAGATGTGATACGACACCAGAATTGAAATCCGGTTTTTATACTGAAAAGTTGGAGTATTTATCTATTTTACCCGTCCACCCAAACTACTTTCTCCCTCCACCACAAAACAGCCATCACTTGTTCCTCTTCTTCTAGCTCCGAAAATTGCCACCTTTTACCTGACTTAACTTTTACATGACATGTTGTATGTCTCTCTGTGTGTCTGTATCTTCCTACAAAATACTTTCTCTGGAAGGATGAGACAAGAAAAGTGGCAGTTTTTTTGGTTGTTTTCTATCTCTTTCCTTCCTCTAGTTGTTTATAATAAGCAGTCCAGTGGAGAGGGAGAAGAGGACATGAGAAAAACAAGGAACAGAGACGACAACAAGGGAAACCTTCATATGTACAGATTGCAGGTGTTGTTGTTGTTTTTGCTGTTATTTGTTGTTTTTCCTTTCCAAATTTTAAAGCTGGCGAGCGAGAAGAGACATTAAATGTATATGCTTAAGTATATCCACATGAGGACTTGCATTCATCCAAACTCAACTTTTCAGATGCTCTGATTTTCTCTCTTTTGGAAAAAGATACATGCTTTCCTTTTTTCGATGATAAACACTCCAAACGAATAAGAAAAGAGAAAGTGAGCAGCGGACGAGTAACAACAGCAGTAGAAGACGACCATAAGACCGCATTACTGACGTATGTAATGTACTTGGAGGAACAGTCGTGTTTCATGTGTGTGGTCGCTCTACTCTTCTTCTGTCTAACGGAAAGATGTTCGCAACCCTTTTCTTTCTCTCGTTCTCTTCCCTCAGCTCATTCTTGTGTCTAGTAGAAATTTTTTAAGAAAAGTGATGTGAGGCTGTTGTAGTGAAAGAGGAGCAGCAGCAGTAGTAGTAGCAACAACCATTCTACGAAGGATGCCATGCCACACACTACCACTCGATATCAAGTGGAAAAGTAAGAAACTTAGGGAAATACAAATCAGGAACTTTTCCAATTAATGTCAGCTCACGTTTATTATATATACACAACCATAGATTTTAAGACGAGAATGAGAAGAAGAAGCAGCGGAGGAAGGAAGAGTTGTGGAGTAAGCGGTATAAGTAGCACCAGTGTTAGTACAGGGTTTTCTCATACAGAAAAAATAGTTGAGAGAAAAATAGTAAAAACGAGAAGATGATGCATACGTAAGTACAATACAAAAACACAATAGAACGGCGTAATAAAAGTAGTTGAGAATCTAAAGTATATATAAGTTGTCATAAAAAGAATAGCCTTCCGCAAGCATATCTAGTACCACATGCATGTATGTTGCCAGGCCTTGTGTTCGTCACAAATTTAAAGTTGAGCTTGGAAAACTGATAGGCACACGAGGTGGTGGTGGTGGGGAAGAAGGTATGGCGGATAAAAAAGAAACAAGAGTGAAGGAGAAAGTACTTTTTGCATCATTCTCAACATCATCATGGCCGTCTTTTTTAAGACGTTTCCCCTTGGTTTTTAATGCGTTTCCTCTCATCGGATGCCACTTTTCCTGCATAGTGATGGGAGTAGTGGGTGCTCTGTAGACCAAGTTCATCTTGTTGCTGTTGGGTTTCCAGGCTGCTTATCAACATCAAAAACTTGGAACAAGTGTTTTTTGGATGGGATACATATAACAGTAATGCATACATGAGTAGTTAGTACGTAGTATAACGACTGTGTGAGTTGCTTATGTTGAAGAGCACTTTTCCCAGAAAAGAAAAATAGTGTATTGTTTTATTCCACATTATTTACGGGTGTAATATCCTCTTTAAAAACTTGTCTGGTAAATATTACATAAGAAGTAGTAGTAGTTCGTGACCGGTGGCGCACGGTGTAGGGTTTTGTATCGTCATTAGCCCGGCTAGCTTTCCCTCAGTTTTTCGTCTTCCTGATGGAGACAATATTATGAAAACTGGACTGAAATATAGCGGACATTAGTTGAAAAATAGATGGGATGTTGGTGTTTGGTGATAAAAGGAGAGGAGCCTCACTTGATATGAGTGTCGGTGGATGCATATTAAAAACGGAATGAGATAAGAATGGACGCGCATTATATCATGGCATAATATTTTTATGTTAAGCTATGAATTTGTTCTAGAATGCTTATATGTCTGGTAATAAAACTACAAATATAAACACGTGAAAGCACGAACCTGAATTTATAAAACAAAGGAGGAAAATTAAGGTCAGATTAATATGAAGGGAGGGATTTGTTTAAGGATTAAACATAATGAGATTTGGTTAGAAAGGAAAACTAAATGCTCGTATTTGAGGATCCTGGTTCCAGAAATCGTGAAAATTTTAATGAAGAAAGGATTTACTGATGAGAAATGAATGGAATATGTTTGTTTTAAAGAAAAGCAATATTTAGTTTGGCTGAAATTAATACAGTAAAACCTCGCATATGCGTAGCACATCCAAATAACAAAATTACAAACTGTCAACAAAGACCAGTTAAAAGAGCAGTATGAAAGTTTCTTTTGCAAATTCATGTGCAGTAACGCTTCATTTCAAAACAGCATGATTCCGTAGACAAGAGAGAAAAGGCATGTCTCATATTCTCAGTAAATTACCGATAATTTTTGCTTCAACCCGCAATCTACAACAAAAATTCATAACGATTTGGATGCCCTGCTCCAGGAAGCATGCTACCCATCATTTAAGTCGGTAAAGCAGAAAATTCTAGTTTAGTTTTCGCTTTTTACTCTGAGAAGATTAGTATTAATATGGTTCATTTGTCATCAAATATTATTTCCTGTGTGGTCGTCTCAAAATGATGATTGAAAATAATGAGATGGAGGTAAAGATGTGAGAGAAAAGTGGAGCATAAAACTGTACATTATCATTATCACCGTCATCAACCACCCAAACTCATTTAGTTCTTCACATTATTTAGACCTTTTTTCCTCTCTCCAATTTTTATAAAGCAGGTTGGTTATTATTATTATGGCGGGAGGTATGAAATGCGATTAAAAACTTTACTTAACTTTACACACTCTGGTTTTTCGTACATGAAGAGTTTTTAGCTCATTTATGGAAACAGAAGTGTGTAGACGAAAAAGTAGATGAGAAGTAAAAAAGTCAAGTTATCATAATCAGTTTTGGACATGAACCCATAATATTGCTCTATACTTTCGCACCACCAGCTAGTATTCCATTTTTTGAGCAGATTCTAGATTTCTAGGAAGCTACTCTGTATACGATTTCATATTAAAACTGATAATGAGGATTGAGTGCAGATGTAAATGAGCCGGGAAGATGAGATGTTATGGGTAGGTAAATTCATTCTCCTTAAAAAATAATCTCTTTGCTTTTTGTTCCTCATAGAGAAATGGGTAATTTTTCTGGCTAGCTTTTTATAAAAACAAAGTATGTGAATATTTCTGAGCACTCGTCACATTTGTTTTAATTACAAAAGTGAAAATGAACTGAAGGAAACATATAGGCCGATTTTTTCTTCATTAAAATTTACATTTCACCAAGTTAGCCGGTAAAACTTTAATAAAACAATACACTCTTACCAATCTTTGCTTGAGTTTGCTTTTATTGTAAAGCTAGAGAGTGGAAAATAAGTAAATGATTATCATTATTATTATAAATCGGGGTTGAAATTCCTTTTCTGGTGGTGGAGGGTAAATATGTAAAAACAAATGGAGGGTTGATGTTGACGGCACACCACCACCACCACCACCACATCGTCAAGTGAATAAAAGGGAGAAAAGGGCAGCGAAAAGATCATCATCATCACCGCTAAACTAACAAAACATGAGACATTGACAAAAGACGAGTTAGGAAGAATGAGAGGGCTGGTGCTCCATGGTGGTGGTGGTGGTGTAGCTTGAAGAGTCCTTGTAATACTGTGTTCACGATGATCATGATGACGATCCAACCGAGCAAAGTAAGTCGGCACAAAACATGCTTAAGCTCTACTCAACTGAGGAGAAAACTCAACGACTCAGGCTGGATGGGTTCACACCACCACCATCGCCAGAGTCTCTATCAAAAGAGCTGCCACTCCGTTGCTTTGACTGGAAAGCTTTTCCTCCAGGAATCTGTAGCTTGTTGGATGGAACCACGCTTGTTGCTTTCCTTCCCTTTCGTTCCTACTTGGCAAAATGAAATTTTTCATCGCTCTTTGTCGCGCCTTTTTCAGAAAACTCTACAAAACACTCATCTTCAACAGTTTGATTATTATGTCTCTGTGTGCCTTACATTGTTATATGGACATGTAAAAGAAAAGAGGAACTCTAAATAGGCAACGTGGCAAAATGGCAATCAATGTTTTCTAGTTCTTTTTTTATACATAGATATTAACAGGCAAGCTTTCTTTCTTTTCTTCATCTTGATAATTTTTCTACGAACTGCTGCTTATTTTGCCTTTTTTATGCAGTCATTTTACTAATACGGAGAATGAATTACAACAGAGATATTTCAAATGATCGTGTGTAGGCTTACAAAAAGCGGAGTGACAGATGATTGGTATGTAATAATGAGAAGCAGCGAAGAAAAAAAATCCGTTTCTTTCTTTTGTGGTGACAGCCGTGAACCAAAAAAAATCCAAGACATTTTTGAATGCCGCCTGCTTGCTCGTGTTAATCAACACAGTTGAATGTCTTGATTTTTTCACTCTCAAGATTAACTCTCTGCGCTCACAGTTCACACAAACTTTTGTCGCTATTTTACAAATGGATGATTACAACAGTCATGAAAGTTACATCCACCTTGGGTTGTTGCATAAAAAGACATTTCTTAAAATTTTGGACCCCTTGCTTGTGAAAAATACGGGAGATGAAATAGGTAGAATATTAAAAATAGGTGTAGAATGAATGAGAAATTGAATGTCGCCGAGAAAAGATTTCATCCGTCTTTCAATTCATTGCTCAGTGATATAAAAATTGATACATAATAATAATTCTTTCTTTGTTTTGCATTTTCCTTTCACCAGAAATCACAAAAAAGCGATTCTTATCCATTATCCTTCTCCAGCTTTTTTTATGATTTATGAAAATGAAGGATTTCAAGTTGTACTTCCAGTGTAGACGCTGCGGAAACGGAGAAAAAAATATCTTTGTAATAATTTCTCGTTCGTTTCTCCGCTGCTGACAACAAAATACGGATATGATTTTTTCCCTCCTGCTTGTATACATCCCCATTCTTCTTTTTAAAAATTGCAGCTGCCACACTCACTCTACTGATGATAGAAAAATAATGACGGTCTTTCCTCGTGTTCGAGAAGAAAAACCTCCAGGTACTTGTGTAAAGGCATATATAGGCCTATAGCCTGTATATACCTTCATTTTATATACAAATCGGCAGAATGGCATATTGTGTGTTGTGGTAGTGAGCATTTGCGCAGCTACCAGCGAATGAACAGAAAAGGAGAAGTGTAAGACCTCAAACCACCTTATCTCTATTAGGCAAATGAGAAGTGCACCATCGGTCGACAGCTAATTTTCATATCTTAGCTACGACCCAAAATAAAATGTACTCAATGTTCATCTTAGGTTTTAGATGATGGAGAAAAAGAGAGGAAAGAAGAAAAATAACATAGAATAGAATATTGCATGAAAATAGAAAAAAAAGAAGAAGTGCACATTATGCTAAAAAGGGACATCTTTTGACATCGCTATTTTACCACTTACCTTTCTATCTAGCACACACGTGTTGAAATCTCAACTCAACTTCCAACCCAACGCAAACACATAAATAGCGTTGAAAATGCATGGTCGAGTTGAGTATCATTTCAGAAGTCAATCGTTTACTTTGTCCGCTCTGTGTGAGCAAATATAGTTTTTAAGCCCTGTGTGGGCATTTTACTTACTAGTCATT
>JAQIXX010004025.1:0-17530 GCA_034700605.1 Willowsia nigromaculata
GCCCAATCAAACCAGTGCTCCACTCCACCCTTGGCAGTATCCTCATCATCCAAGGGTAAGGTTACATGCAGATGTAGCGGGATCTATTCTGGGAAAGGTGGTTGGTGGTGGTTGACGCCTACTCAAAATGGTCAGAAATCTATGGCATGCATCAGGGCACCATCATTTCAACTATAATCTTCTATAATAATTAGAAGCATCCTACGGGAATGATTGGATGTGTAAGTCTTTTGAAAAAAACGAAACGATGCTTTGTATGGATGTCAAGCACGAAGCTTACTTTACGTTGTTTTCGTGAAATTCACCTATTCCTTTTTCAAAATATCTTTATAAAAGTGCTTGGAATGAAATGGTAAAAACTTTCCGTTAGGAGTTAGGAGGATATTGAAATGACTGGATTGTTGTATTTATTTATTTACATGTATGATAGATCAATATAATTAGTATATAATAATTGCAATTTGATTGATTTGATATTAATTTGCAATTTGACTATCTAATCAATTGCAATTATAATATAACCGTGCCTAAGCAATTCTATAAGAAAAATCTCAGGAAGATTTTTGACTTGAGTTGGTTTTGTTGAATCCCGTCATTCAGCAGTAAACGTAAGGCAAGGTTGAGTCACGTTCTTTGAGAAAATGCTTATACTATGTTGGAACAAGGTCTAAGCAATATTTTAAATGTCCATTCGTTCATCTTAGTCAGACTAGAGCACTAGCAGAGAATGAATCGTCATTGAAACTCATTTATTTAGGTATGCAAGTAGGATTGTTCATGATGAATTAAAATAAACTATTTGAAATTTGAGTATTGTTAGTGCAATACTTTTTTTAAAGTTTACCAACCATTTTCTTTGAAATATGTTGATAGTTTTTGATTTCATGCAAAGACGTCATCTAAAAGAAAGCAAATAAAACGAAGTGCAGTGTAATGATGAAGTGAAGATTATGTGATGCCATCAGTGTAACATTTCATCTGTGACATCCATCGTTTTTTATTTATAAGATTCATTTTTTACTTTTTGTAATGTGTATGCATGGTTCATTTTCACAATTAAAGCATTAACAATGACTCATTTACTGTCTTTCTCTGCTATACCAAGACTAAAACCGTAATTTATGCATGTTTTAGTCCATAGCTACAAAAAACACAATGCAATTGCAAGTAACAATCGTAATTGGGACTTACGGTTAGTTGTAATTAAACTTTGAGGGCTAAGAGAAAGCACAAGCAAAAATTACTTTGCTATTGATTTAATATGTACGCCAAATATTTATAAAATCATTATTAGGATTGGTTCATAATTATTTCTTCGCTTCCACTTTTAAGTTTGCACATATCTAAATTTTATAAAATATAAACAAGATGTTTCACGATACATTTGTATGCATTCGATGTGTTCATGAGTCATGATAAATTGCTAAGTAGATCGCCCAGATTGCATTACTACGCTATTAAGTTTACCCAATCCTGCCTCTGCCAAGCTTTTGGTTATGTATTACTTACACGTAAGCAACTTTTAATCAAATATAAACTTTCTTTTGAATAAGTCTTAAAAACTTTGCTTACATTTTTCACTTATGACTCCTTACCTTACAATCTCCTAGAGAAAAAATGTATGGAAAGTCCTTCATCCCTGTCCAGAAGCTTAATGAGGATATGAAAGTGAAATGAATACTTTTTCTCTACTTTTTAGCAATTTTTAATCATTAAATGCAGAGCTACATCCAATGAAAAGCGATGAAGCTGATGTATTTACCGAAAATTTGTTTGCATTTTTCTTCGCCTAATACTTGTTGTAAACAGACTACCTACTAGTATTTCCTATTTTTTTCAATTGTTTGGTCAGTAATTGTAGTTTAGGGGCTTAAAATAGACAGCCGCCAAGTTTCACATTTTGAAGCAAGGTAAACTTAGTGCTGGTATATTCCTGCCATAAATTGTAGTTCTTAGTACTCGCTGAAAATTAGTAGGTTACCCAAATTGACGAATTAATTATGAATAATATAGTCGTACAAGAGGAAAATGATCGTGGAGTAGAAGCTGCGCCTTTCCAAAATTGCTGCCTTGTTTCGAGTTGAGTGAGAGCCTTTGAATTGGAGGGGGTTTAAAGTTACACATATGAAAAGTTCAGGAAAATTGAATATATAAGTAATTGGTTGCAAAGGCCGTCATTATGAGAACTTATTCAAACATTATAAGATGATTGAATAAAGTGTTGTCAGTTGTTCGATTGCATTTTCTCAAGCTTAGAGTAATACAATACAATACAGGTTAAAAAATCCATATTCATTGCACTTTATTACTGTCAAATGCGTTTGAGTATTGCGGGCACTCAAATCTTCAAGATGAAAGCTACAAAATAAAGTTTGTTAACATCTAACAACTACATTGATAAAAAGGTTATCTAATATCGCAAATAAACTGAGTAGTTGCACTTGAAAAACAAGAGAAGCAGCTTGTTAGTTTAAATTTTATTTGAAAATAAAATACAACTACCGCTTTTTCAAGTGCTCATAGTTAATTTTACCTCGCCAAACAAACGCTACAGCAACTAAGGCTGCTTAATAAAAGGACATAAATAATAGTATTTTTCATCATTATTTCTTTCTTAAACTGCAAACAAAGTTGTAAAAACTCTGCTAACCTATATGTAAGGAAATATGTATTAAATATGCTAAAATATTCTATCAGAAATGATTTAGGCAACGACAGCAAACTTACCAAAATAAAACCTGTATAGTAATTTAAAATTTATAATGAATAAGTACCAAATTTTGAATATACTCTACACACTTGTGTCTCAGGTCTTTTGCTACAGACACGAAAATAACATTTTTATCTTTCAAAGGGCCTCAAAAATTTCTAACTTTGGCGGAAAAGCACTTCGAGTAAGTTGTTCCATACACTCTATCAGGGCCAATATTCGCAAGGACAATGATTCAACATGGTACCTTTACAATGGCGTTTATAAATTCGCTCTCGAAAACTTAGAACGAAAGCACAATTTTTCAGTGAAGATTTTACCGTCCTCCGGTTTTGGTATCCAAAATTCTACAACTGGTCAGTGGGAAGGAACAGTTGCCCATCTTGTAGAAAAGCATGCCGATATAGGAATACCAATAGCTAGAAATTATGGGAGAAATCCGTTTATATCCTACTCTGCTCCATTTACATATGCTTGGCTAACATTCACAACTGGTAAAGCCCATCCGAAATCAAATTGGACATCAATTCATAAACCTTTACATTATGATGTTTGGTGCACCACACTTCTTTGCATTCTCATCTATCACTTTATCTTCTCGTTTTTCCTTAAGAGGTCGAGAAAAGCGAATATATTACAAATATCTGTTTATATTTTCGCAACAATGCTAGACCAACCACTAAAGCTTAGTTGGAGAAATGACCGACGTGAAACTCGTAAGATTTCTGCGTTATGGCTTATGTTTTGCCTCCTGATTACAACATGCTACAAATCCAAATTGGCGGTTCTATTGAGATATCCAAGCTTACACGAGCCTCTAAAGACATTTATGGATATTGCAGGCTCCCCGAAAAATGAGTATACCATAAGGCTGCAGAGTAATGGCGGAGCTGAAATATTTCTCTTTCGGAATTCTTCAAGTCCAATGCTTCAGTCAATTTCTAAAAGGATTCTGCTAGAGAGAGATTGGTCAAAGTGCATCCAAAGGAGTACGCACGAAGTATGCATTATTTGGAATTATGTTGCAGATCATATTTACAATCAAGAATTCGACGATCAAAAATTATATGAAAGGAACAAGCTTTTCCAGAGTGCAGATAAAATGAATTTTCTCATGCAAGCATTTGCATTTCCCAGGAATTCCGAAATTGCAAACGTATTCGATGGCTCCATAAATAACTTTGTGTCAATGGGTTTGACAGAGAAATGGACAAAAATGAGCCATCAAGTCGTGCGGAGAGATGCCTGTATTGAAAGGAAGAAGGGGCTGAAGAAAATATTTGGCACTACAAAATTGTCAATACAAGAGGACAAGCTATATCTTAGAAACAGGAATTTGAAAGGACTTTATTACATCTACACTATACTCATTTTTATCAGTTTACTTCTTTGTCTGGGTGAGATCTTGTCGAAATTTCTGTCAACGAATCTGTATTTGAGAATACGTTTTATCAATATTTTTTGAATCCACATACAATAAAAACTAAATTTAAATCTAAACATGTAAAGTACTATTCAACAAAACATACTGTAAATTCTTTTACTAGCATTACATGATACATGATTTAAGAATAAATGCACATACTGACAACTGACGCAATAATGGGTACACTAAAAGTTTCGAATTTTGTTGATCTCTATATCGGTATTCTAATAAATTAGTTTTACGTGAAATACAGCATTTTGTTCTATCCGAGGCAGTTGTAAGAGCAGCAAATCGTGTTCTGTTTATTTGAGTAATGCAGAGATCCTTATTGTTTATTGTAGTACGAATTGTTCATACTAACTCTAGTGTAAAATTAAGGGTTTTAAGATAATATCAGCTTTCTCATTTGTAATTGTACATTTGCTTGGATGCTCGAAAAGTTGACTTTAAAGGAATTGTTGTTTACAATACATTAATTGCAAAATTTGAGGTTGCCTAAGTTTATACATAAAAGGTCCAACAGTAGTATTAACTAATGGAAATATTTATGGAATTAGGTAGCTTGTGGCTGTACCATTTGAGACACAAGAAGCTCATTCATATCTGACCTTCTGATGTCAAGTTTGTCACATGTTTGCTTTAGGTCAAGGGATACAGTCCTTTTGATTTTGGGGTCGAAATGTCAAAATGGGTAAGCATCGCGAGGTCAAGTGTCAAAGTTTGAGAAAATCTAATGCTTTTTAATAAGTTTTGGGTCCCTCGCATTAACCATCTAATTATAATGATTTTTAATACCTGCGGCATAATTTTCCAGAATAGGTGAGAGGTATAAGAATTGCTATATTGGACTATGGCAACAAAAATTCATCCCATAAACGTAGCAACCTTCAGTGGTAATCTGTCACACGGTTACATACGACTAGTTTGCATTTTCTTCGGTAAGTAGGCCGAAAATTCTGGAGCAGTAAATGTCATTGGTCAAAATATTTACAATAGGTAAAAACACTTTACTTCCAGTTTTTCTACAAAAAGGAAATTTTTCTTTAATGAAACGTCGGTGTTCACGTACTTTTCATTTATTCATTTTACGACAATATTACAAAATATGGTATCATTCAACAACAGAAAAATATAAATTTAAATTTTTTTTTTCAACAATTTTGAATCATGTATTTAAATTTTTGTGTTAGTTCGAGAAGAATAAAAGAAATTCAAATTCCAAATTCAAGGGGTCCAACTGATAAAAACACATAAAAAATTCATTCTAGTGTGAAGGACATCCTCCTTACAAAAACATCTACGAGATAAGATGCCCAAACCTAAAAATTCAATTACAAAATACCATTAAATATCATGACTTCTACACATGCTCCAATTCCAGTGCTCGATTGATTGATTAATATTTGTTTTCCGTGATATCCTCGAGTCATTTTAAAATAGAAGTGCTATCAAATCTTATAGACGTTTACCAACTTACTTTATATAATTTAGAGTTTGTTAAATCGTTAACACGAAACTGATTATGCAGCAGTTTTTTCCGGAATGGAAATGGTCCTTTAGGGAAACGTTTTCCCTTGCTTCCATGTTTGCTGAGGAAATACAAGTAAAAGTTAGTGACAACAGTTGCTTATTCGTGTACCTGCAACGAAATAAAATGGAAATCAATTTTTGATTATAAAGAAATGTCAAATTATAAAGAACACGATTTTGAGCTCGCGACCCCTTTTATGCACGAAATTTTATAAAATCGATTTTTTCGATAAATTATGATGTTAGGGTAAAAAACTCCCACAAATGCAATATTAGGTTTTTAACCTTCTTAGAAGTACAGACAGACCCGAAAAACCTAAATTCAAGACCCTTGGAGAATGACGACGACATAAATTCTAGAGTACTATGCTAATATTTCTAAAATTTTGTGTGTAGTTAGTGTTGTATGGTTGAGTATTTTGTGTTGCGAGAGTATCAATTATTTGTCAGTTGTTGTATATAAACAAATGATTTCAAATTTTTGAGTTTTTTCGGAAACTTATATGATTTTATTTTACAAATACGGTTTGCGTTTTGTTTTGAAGTACCGTGTGCCAAGTACAACTTAAGTAGCTCTATCTATTGCAGGAATCAGCACATCAAACTATGGTCACTTACTGAAAAAATTTGAGAAGACAATATTTTTGACGAAATTTGTTTCTAAACTTTTTGACATTCCACCGTTATTTTGGTTAAATACCAGTACTCTAGAACAATAATGGATAACACGTTTGAAAGTCCATTTTATGGTGATTTTAACGTTGTGTTGTATTTTGAGTTTTGCTGTTTGTGAAAATTGTGCGTGTAAGAAAACGCAGTGTACCCAAAATACCAAAATCTGCCCCCAAAAACTTCAAACCCCTACAAAGTATACTAAAACTCGAAATTTCAAAAATCTAAAAAAATACATTTGGAGTTTTTAATGGGCTACAAAATGAATATTAAGTTTTTCTGATATCCACACCTATGGCTGTGGAGTCTTAACCTTTGTATCAGCAAGTTTTCCGAAGTGAATATGCCTCATTACGAAGTTTCGACTTTAGTGTGCTTGTTTTTTTAAAGATTAATTTCTCATAGTATTTGGACTGAATTCCACAAGTTGTGGAAGTAATATTTTTTTTTGATTCATGATTGTATTCTCTTATATTCGAAAGGGGGGCATGTACCAACAATCTAACTCAGGCATCTAATCTAATGAATCAAAAAATTATAAATCAAGCATACATTTTTAATAGCACAAACATAAATAATACGGTGTTACTAATTAAATATTTAAATTCATTTTGAAAATGTTATCTAGTACAGTTTAATGTTTGTAGATTGTTAATTTGATTTGTAAATTTGATTTGTACATTTGATTGACTTGTTAATTTGATTTGACTTGCTTATTTGATTTAACTTGTTGATTAGATTTGACTTGCTAATTTGATTTGACTAGCTTATTTGATTCGTCAATTTAATTAAATTTGTTAATTTTATTTAATGATTTAATTTGTTACTTTGATACAATTTGTTCGTAGTTCAGATAACCTTGATGACCTCCTGCGTAATCCTATTTATTAAAACTATGGAAAACTAATGTAAAAACAAATATGTGAGATTATCATGATTGAAAGCAAACACGGTTGTCATCCAATTTTTCTGCAAATTGTTAAATAATTTCTGAACGGAATACTACCCCAATATTAACTAAAATTGTTAGGCAGTAATTTCAGATCTCAACCTGTATTTTCAAATTAAACTTAGGCCTATAATTATTGTAATTTAAACCTGTTATGACCTTGATACAATACTTACGCTTTGTTTATTCTGTCCCAAAAAAACTCATCTACATTAATGTGTTATAATGATGCTTTTCCATTACTACTTGGAAGTCCACAAAAAATACATATCAGAAGAAAATACGCATTTTGCTGATCTCTTTTCATGGTTTTATTAGGAAATCAGGGTCTGCTCAAGACCTGGCGACAAATAATAAAAATTTATAATAAATTTGGCACTATTCCTCTGGAATGGAATGAAGCCCACGATTGCTTTCAACTTAAACCCAACAAAACGTTACTTCATTACGTTTTTCGTGTCTACCTAGGCTCCATGTACTTACTGCTTCAAATATTGCAAGTTGCGTATTCCTGGGAGGAAGCCTCCGTGATGGTTAGGATGCACTCAATAACATTCCTATCAATTATTTCGATTTCCTTGATTTCACATATATTACATTGGGTAAATATACACGATAATGTGTGGCTCTGCAACAGTCTCATCATTTACGAAAGATTTCAAGTGAGCAAACACCAATCAGAAAGATTTCATGGCATCACAAAAATGTTGCTGCAACTCAACACTGTATTTGGAATTGTAAATACGGCTGGCTACACTCTCTTTATCCTGGAAAATCCATGTCTTCCGGCTTACGTCGGATATTGGATGAGCAATCAATGTCAACACACAGAATTGGGAAAGCCTCTGAAAATCATCCGGAATTTGGAAGAAGTTTTTGTGCAATTTGGAATTTGTTTAGCCTCGTATCTAACTGTCGGATTTCTGTGTACTGGTGCCGCATACTTTCCCGGAGTTGTAATTTTCCTTCATGGACATATTTTCAGGTCATATATCTATGAGAACGGACAGTTGTTCAAATTGGCGAAATCAGTAAACCAGAAGACTAAACTGCTCTGCTTGAAAATTCGCCAGCTTCAGATTATGCTGCTTTACTACAGATACTTCAACTCCGACGGATTTTTAACAATGGGAATGATTGGTTCCGTGTTAGCTCAAATTTGTGGTGTTTACAGTAGCATCAAATCATTCAAGAATATGAACTTCACAGGCTTCACTCTCGTGTATGCTTTTGCAGCGGTTGGATTTGCATGGATTTTGATTTTGTTTTATGGGGCATTGTCTGACGTTCACAAGGTTTCCAAGAAGATGAAATCTCAACTGAAGGAAAATACGGTGCTCATGAGAAATTCATGGTTTCGAAAGTGGCATGCATCGTGTCCTATTTTGAAGGTGTACTTTGGAGGAACCAACTTCTTTGAATCATTAACTCCACTGAATATTGAGAGCTTTGTGATTGATACAACCGTTAGTTTACTGCTTTTATATTGATTTGATTTTGAGGCTAGAATTGCACAAAAAATCTTATTTGAAATAGTACATTTGTAAATACAAATATATTTTAACTTTTACTATCAGAATTATTTCATGTAAAATCTGCTTTGAACCTTTTGTTAGCAATGGACTAGATGTAAAATTTATAGGATGCAATTATAATTAAAACGCTATTGTTAAAGTATGGATTGAGGGTCAGGCCTACGCATTTCCGAAATGGTATGGAGTGCGTCAGACTCGAAGTTATGTATTTACAAAACTAGCGTAAAAAGAAAATTTTTCAAACCCACAACTTTATACAAATGTAGACTTCTGGGAAACGGATTATTTTACGTATAAACCGAACATCTGCAAAATCAATTAATATATTCTCGATTTAACTTGTTGACTGCAAAAGGAACACATCGATATGAATAGCAAATATAATTATTTGATCACTTATCTGTAGTCTAATCATTGCTTTCACGTCTTTGGCGCTTTAGTATTCATGAAAAGGTAAGCTTATTTGATTGCAATCGTAATGATACATTATGACAGGAAAATGTAATCGAGGACAAGAAACCAAGGTTTTGCACGACAAAAGTTAGCTCCAATATATGGTTTTTAAACGATTTACAGATATGCATTTAAACCGAAGTGAAACAGTTGAGTAATCCCAGCAGGAAGCAGAAAAAGATGAAAACATGATTTCCAAAATTAAAAATAAGTCAATATTCTAAAATAGTATACTTTTTTGTGTAGATTTCTGATTTTGGAAAATTTGTTTGACCACATGTAAACAATTGTGAATTGAATGAATTGAATTAAATGAATTTATTGCACATTTTGGGGATGCCCCTAGCCTCTAGAGTTTATGACAAAATTCACTCAAAGTTGGCATGGAGGTGAGAATGAGCACTTTCTCCATTTAAATATAATGGGTAAAATTGGCGGGAAAATGCTAATCTTAATATTGCTGTAACTTTTGAGTTAAGCCGATTTAAGCCAAGCGGTTTTCAACATAATGTTGCCAAGATATTGGGGAATGTAAAACAGCAGAGAAAATGTTGCCTAGATACTGGGGAATGTAAAACAGCAGAGAAAACTTGCCACTTTTCGCCACTTTAGAAATTGCAGCGCTCCAAAATTTGAATTTTAAAAAATTGTTTTGCCGTTTTCTCGAACAGTTTTTAACCGAATCACACGAAAATTGGTAAATATATGTAACTTCGGGTGCTCTATTGACTCAAGTAGTTGGATTTACGAAAAAGTCAAAAAATTACCCCCGGGGGTAAAGTTCCCCCTGGGGTAGGAAGGGACAAAGTTAGAGCACCAGGAGCTTTGGTGTGACCTAAGGATTCCAAAAATATATAGAATTCCTGCCGTAAAACGTCATGGGAGTTTCCGAACTCGTTTTGGTTCCTCAGCCTACCGTGCCGTGCGATTCTGTACTCTATAGTATAATAGTTATTACATATTGTGCAACATGTTTTATGTGCCAGGAGAAAGAAAAAAGTGGTTTCAAGCTCTAAAAATGGTATGTGTTCACAAAAGTCCTAAAAAATTTGCTTTCCTCACCGAATTTCGAAAAAATAAAAATATGCCTTGTAGAAAATTTTATTACCTTTGATACCACCAATGCATTATTTGCTTGATTTTAGCAGACACAATGGCAATTTATATTAATGTTTTAATATTTTATTCTATTCCCAGAATTGGTTGTCTTCCAGGGATTTTTGAAAATTTGCCATTGTGTCTGCTAAAATCAAGCAAATAATGCATTGGTGAAATCAAATGAAAGGTAATAAAATTTTCTACAAGGCATATTTTTATTTTTTCAAAATTCGGTCAGGAAAGTAAATTTTTTAGGAGTTTTGTGAACATGTACCATTTTTAGAGCTTGAAACCACTTTTTTTCTTTCTCTTGGCACAAAAAGCATGTTGCACAAAACGTAATAACTATTATACTATAGAGTACAGAATCGAACGGGCTTTCTTATACGACAACCCGAAAGTTTTGTCGTCCATCAAGTTTTCACAAATATTCGTTGTTTACGCAAAATGTTGACAAAATCCAGATTTTGCTTGGATTTTCTGACTATATCTACTAAACTAATGAGTTTTATGAAATACCTTATAGCACATCTTAAAGACCACAAAAAATGCTACTTGGTATACGGCGTTCAAGATTTGTCCACTGTGAGTTGTTTAGGGAATAAGCCAAAACAAAGGAAAAATGGACGAAATGTCAGGGCTTGAAATTCCCATGCACCCAGTTTCCATAAAATACAAATTTTTGAACCAGAAATTTTACAAGCCGTATTTTGTTCATCTAAACTTTCTAAATATCGCACTAAAACATGTGTTTGAAACAGTCGAATTTTTAGGGTGGTACAATTGATTATACATGCTCTAATTTGATATTGAAAAAATGGACCTACCGTATCTTAGTATGTAGAATCCATATTTTTAGTCCGATTAATTTAAAATTAAATAACTTTTACGCTACAGCCAGTTTTGTCAGAATAAAATTTAAAAAATCAAATATTTCCTGCAGATGGCGCTATTTTGGATAAAAAAGTAACCTAGCACCTGTAATTTAGCATGGCCAATTTATTTGTAAACGCAAAACACCAAAAAACTGTTTCATTTTTGAATAAACGGTTTTGGTGCCAAAACTGTTTTGTTTTTCAAAATTTCAAAAAAGGCAAACCTGAGCCTCCTTCAGTTTTTCTTTTTATATCTCCTTGCCAAATTTGAAGTCTCTAGCTCAAAAACTGTGGCCGTCAGAACCTACATACTTTGCTCAATTTTTATGGCTGCAAAACGCCCCCTGTAACAAAGTTCGGAAAACCAACCATACATTGGTGGTTCTGAAGCCAGTCGGAGCCTGCATACGAAATTTGGTGTCATTTGGGAAGGGTCGTTGTAACGCTGGGCGATTTGAAAAATATTAGCTGTTCATTATCCCTGCTGCTGCTGCAATGGTAATACTTCTGGAGTATTTTGAGGCAGTTTTCATTGAAGCTGTAACAAATGCTTCTACAGAGTACTTAAATAAGCTGAGAAAAGTTATCAGTGAAGAACGTGTGAGAGGAAGATTAGTCTCTCAGGAGAGAAAACATTCTGATAAATTTTTGAAATCGTTGAGACCGTCACACCCGACAACTGTGGGACCTTATTATTACCAAAGTAGAGAAACTTTTATGCTTTACTTAGATCAATGCACAAGCCATATTGTTATTTTACTTGTAACTTTTTAACAGCAGACAATTATTTTCAAATTACTAATCCCCATTTTCTACTCAACCAAACAAAACCCTCTTTACTAGTAAAGCCAATATGCTGAACAAGTTATATAAAACAATTACTCTAATTGCAAGCAAAATTGTTGTTGAAGTAATCATTCTAATCACATCAAATATTCATTGCGGTGGGTGTGTTTGCTGTTACACGATATTAGGTTTGTAATTTCAAACTAAATTTTCAAAGGTCACATTTTCCATGTTCAATAAAAATGTTTCTGGGTATCTCGAAAGGTAAAAGCATAAACTCATTTCATTATCCGCATTAATTATTTACCTAAGCACTCCATGTACAAAATCAAACAAACCCACTCCAAAATTGATAACAATTAATGTGAAATTGGACTTATTTGAAGCTGCTGGTGAACGTTATAATACGGTATTTGTACTCTCCAAAGCAATCAAGAAAGGTTATTCCATAACTTGATGGTGTGGCGCCTTGTCCACATATAAGGGTTTTTTACAGATTAACGTGGAAAATTGAGTACATAATCACTTAAACCTTGGGCTACATTATGAGTTTTATATAACCGGTAAATATTTTAGACAGATTACATACAACCACTGAGAATACTTGCTTTTTGGAAAGCTAGAGATTGATCCAACATTGTGAAGACAAACATTTCACTAAATACAATACATGAGTACAAAATTAATTTGGTAACATTACAGGAAATAATTCCGTTAGTCGATTGTACAAACTATAAAAACAAAATAGGATTTACGTTAAATGCTTTAGGCTATTTAGCCAGTGCTCTTACAATACAATGGATTCCATAAAAACCGTACGTACCTTCAAAGTTATTTCATCATTTATTCATTTACATATGTCCATTCATTCGGTTTTCGACCTAAACGATAACACACCCCACTAATAAATCATGCCTTGATTTTTCTGAGTACGTTGTTACAAAATGATAGAGACATTTAATTGCAATTATCTTTCAATATTTGTGTAACAGCCTATGATTTATATTTCTCCAACTGCTTGCCTAATATATTTAAAAATTACGACATGCCAGAAGACACGATTGTTGCAGTAGTCTCTGCTTGCTGCTTAATTGGTAAAGGTCATTTTTTGTGAAATTTCTGCCTCAATAAGAAACTCAATGGTACTTTTAGGAAGCCAGTCTCTCCTGAAAACTTGGAAGCAGATTGCCTCAATTCAAAACAGATTCGCTTCATGAATGAAACGTGGCTAAGAATGAGTTTCAAGTTAAACCAAGAAAATCATCAATTGTTTATTTCACACGTAAGTTCCCATAAGTTGATTGTGTGCCGCAGTTTCTGCATATACAAGAAATGCTTTAGAGTGGTCGATGAGTTGAAATTAGAAGATGACTACTACAGCATTATTGGATGGGCTACATTCTGAGTTTTATGTGACCAATAAATATTTTAGTCAGCTTACGTGCAACCACTGAGAAGACTTGTTCTTAACGAAGCTACAACAAGATATAATTCTGTGAAGACAAAATTTTCATTTAATACATTACATGAGTACCAACTAAATTTTTAAACGCTTTTGGAAATAAATCCCGCTTGTCGTTTGTAGAAACACAAAAACTGTGTAGAATATTACGTTAATTAATTCACGATCTATAATATCAGCTTCAACAATATATTTGGTTACTTATATAAAAACCTAGATTATCTATAATTTTGTTTGACACTCATCAAAATGCGTTGAATAAATGACAACGCTTCCAAAAAATCTTATCACGCCATCAATAACTGGATATTTGTATATTTGCTACGTTGAAAGCTGTTTGATCATTGATTTATTGATATCCATCATTTCGTTTTTGACCTATCTGCAAAAACAGCTCACCAATAAATCATGATCTCGTTTTTCAAGTAGATTGTCACAAAATATAAAAGCCGTGTTTCATAGAATTGTATTAATCCTTTAATATTTATATTACAGCTTCACATATAATTTTTATTTGCCCAATTGTTTGCGCAGTAAATTTATAGAACTACGAGACACCAGAATGTTCCAGCAGTTTCCCCTTGCAGCTTAACTGGTTGTGTTCAATTTTTTGTGAAGTTACTGTCTCAGGAAAGAAAACGCAATGGTACTATTAGGAAACCAGGGTCTCCTGAAAACGTGGAAGCAGATTGTCTCCATTTATAACAAATTTGGAGCGTTGCCTCATGAATGGGATTTGGCTCGGGATGAGTTTAAAGTTAAGCCAAGGAAAGGATCAATTCTTTATTTCACTCGTGTTGCAATTGGGTTTCTGTATTTACAGCTTCAAATATTGCAAGTTTTCTACACCTGGAATGAAGCTTCTATAACGGTTAAAATGCACTCAGCCACATTTCTTGGCATAATTTCCCTGGCCTTTTCTGCACACTTTTTTCACTGGACTGAGAGACACGGAAATGTATGGCTGTATAACAACCTTGTCAATTATGAGAAATCTTGTGAACTTGTAAGTTCTACAGTCGGGAATGAGAATACTATGGAAAATTTCCATTTCTTCACAAAAGTTCTGTTACAACTGCAGACGCTATTTGGAGTCGTCAACACAGCCTGCTACACGATACTCATTCTGGAAAACCCGTGTTTCCCGGCTTACGTCGGATACTGGATGAGTAATCAATGCCAAAACACACAATTGGGGAAGTCTTTAAAGGCTGTTTGGAATTTTGAAGAAGTTGGTGTGAAAATGGGAATGTGTGTGGCTTCATATTTATCAGTCGGGTTTCTGTGTACAGGTGCACCATACTTTCCCGGGATCGGAATTCGTCTCCATGGACACGTCTTCCGATCATATATTTCCGAAAATGGAAGGAATTTGCAAATGACCAGAGCAGTGAGCAAGGAAACAAGAGTGCTGTCCTTACAGACACGCAAACTTCAGATAATGCTTGTTTATTATCGATATTTCAACTCGAAAGGATCTGTCACAGTGGTAATGATTGGTATCGCCATAGCTCAAGTGTGTGGTCTTTACAGCAGCATCAAAGCAGTTCAAATTATGAACTTCAACGGATTCACCTTTGTCTATATGTTTGCAGCGGTGGGAATGGCATGGATGTTGATTCTCTTTTATGGGGCATTATCAGACGTCTACAAAGTATCCAAGAAGGTTAATGCCCAGTTTAAAGGAAATATGGTGCTTATGAAAAGTCCCTGGTTTCGAAAATGGCATGTCTCTTGTCCTATTTTGAGAGTGTATTTTGGAGGCACCAACTATTTCGAGCCGATGACTCCACTAAACATTGAGTGTACAGTAATTGATACAACTGTTAATTTACTACTTTTGTATTGATAGTTTCTTGATAAAACCAATCTATTTAGAACATTAGTTTATTAGTTAAAATTTACACTTACTCAATAGAATACATTTAATAAATTTAATTAATTTGAATTGAATTTAAAAATTGAATACGTTTAATTCTCATATTAAAAGCATATGCTCATGTTTTGGCTAATTTTAGGATAGTTCATAAGTTATTTATAGTGCGCTACGGTTTATGCTAAAAAAATTGTCTTTGTAAGTAGAAACAAAATATAAATAAAGTTTATTGAATTTTTTTGATAAGTATAAACTTGAAAAACATAATGTATATTGATAGTGGTTTTTGTATTTCATTACATGACATGATAGAGAAAGTAAAACACTTGTAAATAATAAATGAAATATTATATTGGTTAAAATATATACAAATTTGCCAAGACACATAGTATCAAAGGAGACGTTGGCTTATATTTAAATCTTTCTCATATATTTGGACCCAACATTTGGAATATTAACTAATTGTTCGTTTCGGTTCGTTTGCATCTTGCAACACGAAAAAATTGTGAAACAAAGCTAAAAATAAAAAACGTGTTTTTATATCTATTTGTGTAATATTTTGCATTTTGACGCTATTCGTGGGACCTTACAGAAAAATCAACATTTGGTATATTGTTTTTACTGCGTACTTTTTGCCACTAATTCCCTATCGTTTCTGTACAAATTATTCCAAAACCATCATATCAATCCAAAAACCACTGGCGATGACAGTATTCCGGATGAGGCCGCAGAAGCAATGAGAGATTCACTTGAGCAAATTTGAGATGCAATGACATGCTTTGTAATGCTATCAGTGTTTATGTTTTCGACTGGTTTAATTATTGGAAATTGGCTATGGGGGAAGAACTTGTTAATTTGTTAAATATGATAGTTGTACATGACCTGGAGCTGAAAGGTGAGAAAACAAACTAAAGATATTGTAATCGAATGCTTAATTTAATGCAACTTTTGGTTTTTAGAACAATTAGGCAATTATTTTAGAGGATACCAGAAATCGGCATTCCGGTTTTACACATTTGTCACTGAAACATTGGCACTTGGTCTTGCACTAGGGTCATTTCTGGTACCATTTGGTTTTGGATTTCTTTTCACCAAACCGGAAAGTCCAGCAGGAAGGGCTATGTTTAAATATTTTGAAATCCAACCTCAATTAAAATTGGCACATCTTCCATTACGTGTTCGGTCAAAAGATTCAAATCCATTTGAATCAACTACCATTTGATTCAGACATAATGATTCAATATACCAAATGATTCAATATGCTTTTTGAATCAATGTCATTTTGAATCAAACTACCCCTAAAATCTAACTTATATGAATTCTTCAGTTATCCACCATAAATTCGTAATCTTTCGCATTCGTCATAAGTAATATTATACAAATACCAAGCTCATTCGTAAAGCCAAAGTTCGTTTGTGCTCATGTGATACAAATAATGCAATTTAACAGGCGGGCAACGCTAGATATCTTGTAGATAAGCACTTTTGGAATTTATGTAGAGAAGACTATCGCCACAAATTAAGTGAACCTTTAATTGACAAAGATAGGAATGGAGATGTTCGTTCGGTTTTTAAAGAAATGCTACAAAATTAATTTTCAATTTCGACTTGGGCTTTACGCATGTGCTTGGTATTTGTCAAGGAACTTGTAGAAAAATCACACAATATTGAATCCTTAATTTTGCCTTATTGGAGAGAGGAAGGACGGTGCTTTTGGAAACCAAAATTTTATGGGACTCCAGGTCCCATCACCGTAAAATTTCCAATAATGCCCCATGACAAAAGTTATCTTGTAACTCATGAAGGTTACAGTCTATGACGAAAAATTTTTCACAATCTTTAAAGGATATTGCGAATTATTATCTTTTATACAACCTGTACAGTTCATCCTTTACCTCGGGGTTAACTCTTTTCTATGCTGCCAAACCTTCTCAATTCTTCGTGTTTCCCTGTCTCTTTAGTCAGTAACTGTCCATTGCATCTCACGAGGTTTCCACGCTCGTGATTTCCTTATAATCATGTGAGATGCGAGGTGTATCTGTTAGTCACAAGCATTGAGCGGATAACGTTATAAGGAAAAATAAAAATATAATATTGCATTGCATATGAGCAATGTTATAGGATGAGCGCAGACTGAATAACTGCGCATATTGGTAGAG
>JAQIXX010004026.1:0-17530 GCA_034700605.1 Willowsia nigromaculata
ATTCGCCCACATCCAGAAGCCCGGGGCTGTAACTCTTAGCATAAAAAACATGACATCTCATACGAATCCGCTCCTTAATTATCACGGTCCTTACATGTGAGCCCGCTTGTAAAATTATTGTTAGCACAACAAAGACAATCACACTCAGCCCGACGATATTTCATGAAATTGCTCTGCATATTTTATTTCAAAATTTATTTGAGCACACCTTGAATCCACTTCTACATGATTAAATGTATTTCCTCCTCTTCATTGCTTTCTTGATGATAAATATTAAATTATCTCAGGGAAGCTCCGCTGCATTGTGACTCAGCTTATATTTTTAAAGCTTTCCAGTTTGTTACCCAAGCTTGCTTATTATTTGGTTTTCTTTTTTTACGCCCAGGTAATTAATGCATTCGTGATGAATCGAATGATAAATTGACCGGGTAGATCATAGTCGAAGAATTTTATCACTCCAGTAATTAGTCTGTACCAAATTTTGACACGTTAGAATGAACTGGGGAATACTCTATCATGTGGTTTACATCAGTTTGTCTTCATTTTATTTTCCTGCTAATAAATCGATGAATTCTAATTAATTCCCTTGCTGTTAGCATGCTTTATGGTATACACAATTCATGCATGAATATCCAATGCAACGTTGTCAAACAGAGAAACATGAATATTTTAATGTGATTCATAATAATACAAAAATCCATTGGAATGTGAGTTGTTTCATATTTTTTCATTTCAAACAGCATTTTATGCATTTTTCCAGTTTCAGCTTGCTTATTCGAATTTTCTGGCGTGTTACATGAGGAGAGCTTCTGAATTGCTCTGTGAATTATGCTATTCTTCCACAAAAGTTTGAACACTTGTGACAGTTACTCTTTTATTCACAGTGGCGGCATAACTTTCCACTGTCTATAATCTTGAAGTGCTGCCACTAGTCTACTTTTCCAACGTTAAGTTTTCCCTTTGCGTTGTCTTACTTTATGAGAAAGCAAAAAAAGTTGGTTTGGGGTAGGAAACGAGCAGAGAAATATTTATTTTTTTGTTCCGGAGCGAGAAAAAAAACGGAGAGAATTGCTTTTATGATTTTTCATATAGGTATATATACACACAAGTATCTTCATACATACTTTTGCTCATCATCCTGTGGGTTCCATTCCTATATCAAAAATGCTTCCCAATTGTTGAAGGAAGGCACATACTATATCTATAATATATTGTAATAATTGCGTGGGTAGCAGACAAAAAAATGGTGTAAGCAAGAATGTTTTTAGCCATGTGGTTGTGATCCCAGGCCAGGCAAGTTCCTTCCTTTATAATGATAACAGCAAGTTGGAAAATTATTTTTTTGGCTACGGTTTTTTTTAAAAAAAAAGACAAGGCGAAAGAAAGAGAGACTAGACGCTTCTAGACTGCTTTTTGGACGACGACACCATCGCATCGTCATCCATTCTCTCTTGTATTTTCTACCCCTCCACTTGTTTAGCTCTTTTTATTTCTTGGCGTGGCCTGGCATCGCATAGCATCACACACACATGGGCTCTATATGCAATGCATGTTTTTTTCTCTTTTGGCTGCTCTGCTACAAGTTTTCGTGAGAGAGAGAAGAAGAAAAAGTAAACGTAAAGGCAGGCAAAGATGAGATGAGAGCCAGAAAAGCAGAGAGAGAGAGAGTTTTCTAACTTCACGCCGGATTAGCCTCCAAGTCTAGCTAGAATGGGTTCAGCCAACCGAGAAGATGAGAAAGAAGAGAAACAGTGTTGTGAGGAGAAAAGAAGACATGCTGCTCTCTCTCTCTCTCCCTCCGCAAGTCTCCTTTCCGTTGCTTTTTCCTACCACGCCATCTCATACCAACAGACTATTTCCAGGTTTTTTTTTCGTTCCCTTCATTTTCAAAATGTTTCATACCTAATATACCAGGGAGTCAAGCGCAATCTATAAAAAGCTTGGGTTTGCTTGCATTTCTGTGTAAAAAAATTCTTTTTGTGGTAGTTATTTTTTTCGTCTTCAACGAGATGACGAAGATATAAGGAGACCAGGACCACATGTGTATCATTCTCATTGTAGATTACATTTTATTTGGAGTATTATGATTATGAGTAAAAAGAGAGGAAAGGAAAAAAATCTGTAAAATCAAGGATATTTTTTTCTCATAAATTTTCCGTTTATTGATAAAGATGGATGTTTTTTGTAAAAAAAATATGTGACTGGGTCTATGATAGGTTTAGTGGAAGAGAGACGGGGTAAAGATGTATACTGATCACAATTTATATGTCATTGTAATTACTTTGCGATTTTTAAGATAAGTGAAGTTTTTAAAAATCCTGGCCTAAGTGCAATTTCATGTAGATGTGAAGTGTGTGTAGAGTTCTACCTAACAAAACAACAGCTTGTTTCATGGTGATTTACTTTTGATGGACAAGTTTTGTTTCTAAATATATACTCAAAATATTAGCGTAAGAAATAAATCTAGAATGAACAAATTTTTTAGAACAATGTTTTTTATTTAACAAAAAATAAAAGAAAACTTTTACTCCCGTAACTAAATATTTCTTTGAAAGTTTTACGGGGGCTAATTCGAACTGTAGAGATTCGCCATTTGTTACGACAAATTAAAAGAGCAAGTTCACACACGTACATAAACCATAATCTCTATCCAGTGTAATCTCTTTTATAATTCTGTATTATATACATAGAAAATGAAAAGGGTTAACGGGAAAAAAGCTAACTTTGACTTTTAACTTTTCGTTTTCACGCTAAAAGAATAAACTGACATTTTTTCTTCCATTTTTTTACTTTAAATTTGTTTTCCCCATACATAAAAGGCAACATCGAAGAAAAGGCTGAGAAATGGAATTCTCTTAATATTTGGAAAATTGGATTCTCCTTCGGGAAAAAATGAACACAGAGAGAAAAGGGCGAAGCCAAAAGCTGAAGGAGACTGAGAAAAGGAATCAGGAGAAGAAAAAGTTGTATTTGGAAAAATGGAGAACAAGAAGGAGGACACACTCGACACTCACTCCACCAGATTTTTTCTTACAAGTTGACAAGAAACTAAGAATTATATGATGTTAGAGATTTTTTTTCTCTTCAGAAAAAAAGGATAGTTTCTCTCGTTGAATTGTGAGAGAAAATACTAGAAAATTTTTTTCGCTTTTTCTTAAAGGTTGCTTTCTCTCCTTTTAACTCTCAGACTGACTGAATGTGCAAAAAACCATGTTGTGAATGGAATGGATAATTGAAGTGTTTGGTCGTCTTCGTGGTATATGGGATCGCATCGTCTCTCTCTCCCTCTGGAATGCTGCTGTTTTGGCATGGATTTTCCACTAGAAAATATGTGAAGTGGAGGTAGGAAAATGAAAAGAATAAAAAACGGTCACACAGCTTCTGCCGCACACCAAAACGACAAGCTGGAAGGAAAAAAAGGGAAAAAGGAATAACAGGACGGGATGCATTCACAAAGCAAGTCAAACGTGTTTAATGCGATGCAACTTTAAGCTTTTTCTTGCTGCATCTCTCAAAAGAGACTGGAGAAGGGAAAAAACTGTTCCGTGCTGACATGTCATATAAGGTCCAATTCACTCAGAATAAAAATCTTTCCCTCTCTTTTCTGCTTTTTTACTCTCCTGTGTCTGTAGTCACTATGAAAGACGACACAAGAAGTCGAATGATCTGCTCTCTGATCTGAAGGGAAAAAGGACGTGTACAGTTTACATAACATATATAAAAGGAGAAGGAAGGACGGATAAGATAGATAGAAAGACAAAAATGGAAAAGGAGAACAAGAGAGAACCTTTAAAGAAAAAAATTTCGTTCCGTTTTCTAGTACTCCTTTTCTTAGTCCTTTTGCTAATCTCTTTTCTCCTGTTCGTCTTGTCTTCTTTTTGCTTCATCTTCTTGAGCCTTTTAAGAAACTGCCATTCTAAATCTCTGTGTGCAGTCAACCGTCTGCAAATCTAGTACATGGTACAACATGCTTTTTTCTTCTTTCCTTCACAAACCCTTTTTTCTGCTTCTTGATTTGTCCTCTTTTTATAAGTTCCTTTTATTTGACAATGTATATAGGTATATTCTAGTAGATGGAGTTTTTAGGATAGGTATATAAATAGTATGTAATTTTCTAGAATGAAGTAATATATAGCTTTAAAGGTCGAGAATAGCAACGGCAACAGCAGGTGACTGTTTTTCTTTCTTTCTTTTCATTCGTAAGAAATAAAAAGGTACACAAGGAAGGATAAAAAACATGAAAACGGAGCGAAAAGGAGAGGAAACAAGTTCTTTATATTTTTTTGATCTGACGACAGATTTTTCTGTTTCAATGGAACGGGCATTTTAGTGTTTTTGAAGGAAAATGAAGTGAGGTAAGAGACCATGTCGGGTCACAATCACAATTTTACTGATTTGTAAATTCCTCTACTACTATCATAATAATATGAGATGGTTCTTGTGTAATAAAAAGTATGTTCTGGAAAGGTCATGGGGTAGGCGTTAGTTGAAATTGTCTAACCCTTTTATCACATATTTGCAATGTTTCTTTAAGTTTTTACTCAGATGACCCATGATTCGCACAAATAGTTCACGATATTGTAAGTTCGCATGTATCATCAATAATTGTTAAATGGTCGGTTTTATTATTGCTATTCATCGGGTTTTAATGAAAAGGGGTATCCATTGAGAATAGATTAACACATATAAGCGGCTATATAAAACATTCGCTAAAATCCAGCGTAGAATTTTGTATACCTTGAAGGTAGATTACCAAATAGTATTAATAAGCTGTATGAGCTTAAATACTAAATATTAATAATAGATTCCATAGGTGATTCCATTTTCAAAAAGCAGATACACCTTTTCCGAATTTTCTTAATACTTTTACCTGATTGTTTATAAGAGCTGCATATTATATATCTTTACTATCTTTAGGATTTCTTGTTATTGGGCGATTATCCTTTTCTCCTCTGTGGCTGATATGCCGCATGCAAAGATACTCTACTCATGTTAACTTTAATGCATTAGATTTTGTGCGCCGCTGCACTCGACTTCTTTCTCACACTTCTTTTCTAGCTGACTGAATTTATGTAACACCCTTTCATTCAAGTAATTACATGTTTTAAAAATAAAGTAAACTTAAATACCTCTGCTGCTGAAAATACATGTTGGACAGTAAGTGGTAATGTTGAATGTAACTTGGAACGAAGGAAACTGGTTAAAAGCAATGGAGACAAGTCGATCTCATCTGTTTACTGAAGCAAGCTATATTAGCATTAACGTCAGTATTTGCTGTGGTTTCCTTTCTTCATCATCACCTCAAGATTTAATCTTCTTCTCTAACGAAATTGTGTCCTCTTTGTGGTTGTAAAAGGCATATAGGTAGGTAGATACTTGGTGCTAAAGCAAAATCTCATAGTTTGTCGTTTGCCTTCTTATGAAAATTGCTAGAGAAAAAGGCAATTTATTTATCAAATGATTAGATAGGTTTTTAAAAGTAAATTTTTCTTTCACATTGTTTCGGCATTTCATGAACAGTGTACTTTAAAAGGTAGGCCTTCCAGGGCGTAATATCTGAGCAAACACTGATGAGGAGACTTACGATAAAAACAGTTCTGAATCACCTCATCCGTACAAAATAGTTTTGACATGATGATAGTTCATACGAAGAGCTTGAAAGATAACCTACCGCTTCCGCTTAAATGAACTCGTGTATGTCAAATAACATTTATCATAGCTTTACATAGGATTGAGGAATGATAAATTCTTAGATTTTAAAAGGCAACAATTCATTAATATTAATATATGCAGGCTACTATGACACTGTGTTTTCATAGCTTTTTAAAAGTCAAGTCCAACTGAACTGTGATTCCAGTGATTGGGCAAGAATTTCAAAAAGACGTTCAATGTTTTTTAGACTAGAATAGGCAGCTGCATTATGGAACAGGCAGTCATCTACATTCTAATTTGATTATTTTTGCATTAATCTTGTCAGTTTCATTAAAATCCAGGCATTAACAAACACAAACACGCAAATCAAGATGGGTAGCTTGTTGGAAGCTTTAAAATGAAAATTATTTAAATATTTTGCTTCGTCATGATCTGTCTGAGACTTGTAAATGCATGCCATGAATAGAATATGCATGGAAAATGGCCATCGTGACAAGAAGGTCAAATTCTATGGATGTAAAATAAATGCTTATGGGGAAATGACTTGAAGTAAGCTAGTTCGTTTGTGACAGTGCTGTAGTAATATGAACATTAAAAAACAATGATACTCAGATTGCAAGCATGAAAGTCATCGTGAAACTACCAGTAGTTCAAAAAACTCCAACCTTTTTTATGGCATTGATCTCATCATTACTTAAAAGTCATACACTTCAACAACATGCATTAGTTGCATTTACACTCATTCTAGAAAAGACAAATTAATCTGTTGAATTATCAGTGTTAGTAGGGCAACCAGAAGAGCAGTAAAATGGAAAGGTCTTGGCTCTTCCTTTCGCCCCATTCAACCAAATGTTACATTTATGCATAAATTTGCTGAAAATGAGCAAGCTCTTCTATTTATATCCGATGTTGTGCGGTATGCCTTATGTCATGCCAACTTTGACACTTTGATTGTTGTTTGTTATCTCAATGACCCCATATACATTCGCTCTGTTGTTAAGTATACCAGTTTTTTTTTACGTTTGCACACACACAACCAGTAACAATGTGAATGTACACACGGACACTATAATGCAGGCAGTCGCTCTTTTAATCCATTCATTTCCTTTCCCGTCCCATTCAGTGGGTAATAACATTATGTAATGCATGTAATAACGACACTGTCAGAACCAACCCACCATTATTATTATTATTCCATCTTCACATCCCAGTCCTCAACCGAGTCTTCAACAATAGAGAACAGTAGTGAATCGCACTGCTGAGGGGAGAAAAGTTGACTCTCAAACTTTCTGCTGAGTGCTAAATGACTTGAATGCATAAACTCAGCACAAAGTAAAAAAGCAAGTTTATTTCGTCCTTGGGTGGTAATAGTAACTCATGTTTCAATGATGGCGATGATGATGATTGTACTGGTTGCAGGAGAGAAGTGGCGAAGAGGTTTATCAGAAGAGATGAAAAATAATGCAAACGCCGTCCGTCGCTCACCCACCCGAACCAACCGTCTGTCTATCCGATCAGAAATCCATTCAAGTTTCAAAAGTCACACCCAAACGACATCGACCCAAGAAGACCGAGAAAAGCAGGAAAACTAGGAACAGCGCAGACAGATTATAAATGTGTGCTCTTTGATGCATTAACACTGTACATTGCGATTTTACGGGTTCAATTGGTAAATGACGATAACAATAACGGCAGTATCACATTCATACAGTCAGTACAAGGTCACATTTCATCATCGTCGACCTCTCGTGTTGTATGCATCGCAGTACAGTATCAGGAGCAGAAGTAAAGGGAAGACAGTCGCCGTCAATTGTTATCCGAATAAACATTAAGGTATTAATAAAACCCGGCACGTGTCCATTGAAATAAGTTGTATGGGTGTTAGTGACGGTGCCATTGTTGAGAAAATGATCATATTACACGCATTTTACCAAAGCCATGCATCACAGAGAAGAGCTTATAACTTCTTTTCTTGCCCTTTTCTGCAGATTTATTGCTATGCTGTGATTACTGTATCAAACTGGATGGTAAAAGAATACTACTATTTTCATTAATTAATTAGTACGCACATGTTTATACGAAAAACATTACATACTTTGCATCAGGTATCAAGAATTGCATTAGGTTTTCTGCATTATTTATTATCTGCAAAATTATTTTTATTAATGCATTTAGTTGTGTTCTAGTCTCTTTTTACTAAAATATATCAATTCTAACCTTTTTGTAATTATAAGATGTGTTTCTCAAGTTTTCAAAGCAAGTCTTTTTAAAACACCCCATCATTATTCAATGCGATGCAAAAGTCCATGGCTAATCATTGGATTTTCATTGCATGTGCGACTTGACTTTTACTGGGGAGCACGTCTTTCATTTAACTATGGTATCCCTTGGTCATGGTCCGTGAAAATTACTAAATGCGCATAAAAGCTGTTCACATGATGTTTCTCTACCACGAGCATAATAAAACGTTGTTCGTAACAACTCAATTACTGCTAAAGGCCTCATTGTTCCCCTTCTTTTTTGATCTCTTCGTCGCTGGCTTGCATTTTGCTTCAAGCGAATGTACACTCCAACACAATGTATGTATTTACTTGTCTTAATTTTGCTGACAGTAACTTGTTATCGTTTGATGAAAAAGAGGCAAAACTTATAGGGCAGAAATAAATATGATCGCTCCAAAGTTTGAGTCAGCACAACTTTTTTCCTTTTCTTCTTCTTTTTTATCTATCCATCCTATCATGAAAAGAAGAAAAAATGACGACGACCATCAGCAATCATAAGGCGTACAAAAAGCGCTCAACCTTGCAAAAATGTTTACAAAAATACATACTGTACCCATAAGACAGAATTCATCATAATTCCAGGACGACTTGTATGCCTTGAGTGTATCAAAAAACAAGCAGGAATACAAATTTTTCTTTGTGAAAACTTTTCCTCTTTTCATCTTTTTGTCCAGTCATTTATAAATACCTTAGAAGCATTTTGTGAAGACCAGTTTGTATGTGAGTTGGGAGAAAGGCGATACGGAGGAATCTAATGTGCAGACTTTCTTTTCATCATTCGGAATATTCCTGAGACGCCCATATTTCTTTAATTATAATGGTTTGTTTAAGGTATAGTATCATAAGGAAAAGTAAGTGAATAGATGGTGAAACTTTTTTGGTAGATGAAAATGATGATTGTGTGGAAAAGAAAAACATTCACAAAAACATCAAAGTCAAATCAGCCATGAGCGCTTTCACATCGAGTGGCACACGGTTATTTCAAGGATGAGTCTTTTTAAAGTTTATTTTTTGGCAAAAAAAGAACACAGGTCAATTTCATATGAATAGCATCACTGGTTAAGGTGTTTATAGAGAAAAAGGAAATAAGAAAAATGTTTGCTTTTTTATGATAATAATGATATCGATGATTATTGTGATGTAGAGTGGACACTGATGATGAGATAAAATGCTTCTTCAATATTGTTGTCCTTTTTCATGCTACTTTGTCGTCAATTATTTACACCATTTGATTAGCAAGAATAGCAGTGGGCGGAGAAAAGGCTTACTCTCACAGGAAAAATAAACTGACATGACAACTCAACAAGCTCAATGTTCAACCTACCGTGTATGCAAGTGACCGTAGCACATTTTAACAAAGCCATATAGGTTGTTTTTCTTTCTTGGGATATTATTAGGTGTGCTGTAAACACAGTATTTGTTTGTGTAAATATGATTGATTGCTAAGGGCATTTTCTTTTACATTGCACATGAAAGGGTTATGGTTCGCTACTGAATATTACTACTGATAAATCTACTTCCACATGTGTATACATTACAACAACAAGGAAACTAGCCAAATAATAAGTTATTTTGAATTGATGTTTTCCACTTAAAAATTTCTGACTGCTTTAGCATAAAATCATGGCAAAGTAAATAAAGTAGGCATTGAAAATGAATAATAGCATGTTTTCAGAAAATGGAATGGAGGGTTAATGAAATGGTCATCCTTCTTGCTTTCGTTTTTCATGCAAATTTATCATAAAGTCCAAATCAGTCTGAATACGAACCAGAAAGCAAAAAACGCCCACTAATATTGATCGTAAATGGTACTCTTTAATAGTTCTAGACGTTAAAAAACAATTATCAACATTGCATTGACAGTATTGACTAAAATTTACATTTCAATAAAGCTATCTGTTTTGTGGGAAACCAACATGACTACATTGGTTTAAAATATCATCTTCTAGAAATTCAAAGTAACTAATTAATTAACAACTTTACATACAAGAGACACAGTTTAGCCTACTTCTTCACTCCATGCCACATCTCAATTCACATAAGCATCAATAAATACATCATGCCAATTATTCGCTACTTCATACTCTCATGATTTCAGTCAATAAGTAAGAAACATCGAGAGTTTGTATTAATCTTGTTGATTCTGGGATTCTGGAACACCTTGTTGTGATTTTCTAGCCTTCTTGTGCTTCCTGGATTTTCTGGCTTGCCTCTTTTCTTTGTTTTCCATTCGGGCGACATCACAAAATGCTGAGGAATGATTTTTATGTTCGTTTCGAAAAAAGTCTCTATCATAACGCTCCTCCCCGTCATCAATAATCTTGGTCATTTGGTCCAGATAATTAAGGCAGGATGTAAGTTTGGGGGTTTGTGGGGAAGTTGTGAAAGCCAAATTCAGCCCGTGGACGCAGTTTTTCAGAAACGTGTAAACTTCATGACCCTTGCATGCTTTCTCCTCTGGTTCCCTGTTTTCAACGCCAAGGGGATTCATTGGAATGTTAACTCCAGAATTTTGTGGATACCCCATGTAATTGGTTGTGTTCGGAAGCTGCATTCCAGGAACATTTGCATACTCCATGGGATGGTTCTGCGGATTATTGACCCCAGGATTTATAGGAGACGGTGGGTAACTAGTTGTTGGGTAAGGAGTCGAATAGGGATGCTTCATCCCGACGGTATGTGCATACTGCTGATGTGGGCTCCAATTCCTCTGTAGTTCTCCTTCCCTGCCAACATTTAGGCTCCCGAATGCGCCTGCCAAAATGATCCAGTTTTTGATCAGTATTGATAACTATTACATACATAAATATTTTTTTAAATGTAATACGATGTGGTTTTGAGGATATAAGTGCATTACCTTGAAAGGCTTCCAAATACTGGCGGTTATCCGAGCTTGCACAATATTCGGTACTCTGGCCAAATTGTGCGTCATCTGTAACTCCATGAAAGGTGACAGTTTCAACAGTTTCATCGTCAATAGTCCTGTTTGCAGTTGGCGTATTCGTAGCATCTGATCGTACAATTGTGACAGTACTAGTGTTTGAATCGTCTGAGCCATCCGAGTCGGCGCGCGAGACCTCTGAAATGAATTCGACTTCCATAGCAGCGTGTGGTTGTTTCTCCCGGCTACTGCTTTGTGTGTCAGGACTTGGAGCCCTTCAAAAAGAATTAAATTAGTTATCATAAGGAGTTGCCTTTTATTAGTTGACTTGCTTTGTTAAAGCATGAATAACGACTGGGTTTTTGTAAATGGTTTCAAGTTAAGTTTATAAGGCTGGATTTGACTTACTTATTTTGCGGGGCTTCTGTTCTTGGTGGTTCTGGTGGTTCTAGAGCCTCGAAGTTAACAGAAGGAAGGTTTTTTGAACAGCCAGGTTGCTCATTGTCAACAACCACTTTGACTTTGTCTTTATTCATGATGATTAGAGAATTTAATCAATTTACTTTAACGTGAAATAATGGAATTGGTACAAGTACTTTGTAGGGCAAAGGTAATAATACAAGTGTTAAAAAATTGAGAAATGTAAAATAATTTTCCCTACTAAAATTGAACTGCAGAGAGAAATATTAATCGTCTTTTATTATTTTATACGGTACTCTTTATTTCATTGTCTAACATAAAGTAACGAGGGACTCGTGCGTGATTACAAATTAATACAACTTGAACTACGCATTCGCTAAAGCAACACTAAAATATTGAAACCATTACTGCAACTATCTAGTTCATCTAGTTTATTTGTAAAAAGCCTCTTTCTTTCTGTAAGCGCTTATGAAGTTACCAGTTCTTTGTTTTGTCGTTTATAACGTATGGAAATTAGTGGAAGAATATGGAAGAAGACCCTCCAGTTTTCCTCGTAATAAATAAAGGAATTTTATTTTTTAAGAGCATTCTTAGCTTACTTTGCCCGATCTTATGATGAGCAACAGATAAGAATCACTTAGAAAGCATTTTGCATACGAACTATTTTGACATTGTTAAATGCTTCACAGCCATGATATGACAAAAACTTCATTAAAATGTAAAGGTCGCATCTTGAGTATATGTAATTCGTGAGTTGCGTAGGTATGCATGTGAAATAAAGCTGACTATTAGCATTATTACAGGACCTGATTTGATGTTTGATATGTTGTGATACACATTCGTCCTATTTCAGTACTTCTCTTTTGCATAAAATATAGAATGCTTGTGCGATTAGGTTTTTTACAAGTTCAGATTTCATGAACATAAAAAAGCAAATTACTTACTACTATTTGTTATGTTAATTGGAGAGTGTACTTTTACTTATGAAGCAAGTCAGTAGTTAAAAGTAGATCAGCTCTTTTGTTTCTTTTAGTGTTGGATAGCGAGAAAACTTCGAGTTCCTAGTCTCTCCCTACTACACGATCTAGCCGCAGTATCACAGACACGAAATATCTTATCTTAAAAATGATCGGGGATTTGTGTACACCTAACTCACACAAATCATATAAAGTTAAGAAAACATTTATACTTTGCTAGTTCTAAGGAGCCTGATCTAATTTAGTCAATCCATATTTACATTCACTTCGAACTAAAATGCAAAAATGCTGACACTACTAAAAGTGCAAAAGCAAAATATGTCCGATACTGACTGTTGGTAAGCAAACACATCCGATGGGACGATCAATTTGCATTTGCGTTCATAAACTATATAATGATCCACAACAACAATAAGTAACTTTATTTCTTGCATTTTTTTGTTTCTGTTATAACCACCTGAACAACTATTGCTGCATGTGTGCCTTTAAAATTTACAATAATGAAAACCATAGGTAGCATTTGCCACTACAGTTTAGTAATTTAGCAATAATAATAATGCATTAAATTTGTCTAGTTTTCTTCCAAAGCAAAAACATTATCAGCATTATTTCTATTTATTGCTGTAGATGGACATTTTCTTCCTCTTTTTCTCGCATCTCTCCTCCCGCTTTTGTCCCTCCCTGTCAATCAATTCGTAGGAGTGGGATAGCTGTTGAGAGGAGAAAAATCGCCTTTAAACGGCGGCATCATGCACTCACATTTTCTTTGTGTTTATTATCTGCTATGAAGATACACACATCCTCCTTATCTATCATCATCAGTATTATTATGCTTGGGTGGTCAACAATGCATCTGAAGTGCTTCAAAATAATTATAACAACAAAGAAGAGTGCATGTTTCCTTGCCATAAATTCATACAAAATTCGAGCATCGTCCTCGTTGCTATCATCCCTTCAATCTGAAATCCGGCTGAAGTTTTTTCCCCTTCGTATTATAGGAAATGGCACACATGGGTGTACAATTTTCAATGAGAATGAAAAGAATAGATCGGTTTTGAAATGTCGAATAATGATAGCCAATTTCATCGTCATTCATTCAAAATTCCGATTGTCTATTTATCATCTTAGGTCTGAATATTTTTTACTATTCATATTCAGTCACAATTTCTGCTACGAACAAAACCTACTTTTTAATGCATTTTGTTATGCTAATCAGTTGGAACTCAAAAAATATATAGCTCGCTCGGTCTTAGTAGTGGTCGCCCACAAAATATTTTGCATTCGAAACGAATCATTTGCCATCACATTACATTCTCTGCAGTTGTATAGGTGCACCCAAGCGTGTTCGAAATCTCTTCCGGAGTTCGTTTCCATAAAGAAACGGAAGCATCCAGTTTATTATAATATTGAAATGATGATCACTTCGTAAAAAATGATAGTGTATGAACAGCAACAGAGTTACTATTACTATGCAGTCAATAAGTCCTTCAAATTGTAAATGAGGGGGTAAATGAGGAAAAAATTCAGAGAATGTATGAATGAGGGAATATCGTTTCATCCATTTTTGTTTTTTATTGTTTGGTTTTTTAGTTTGTGGGATGAAAAGGTCATCATCGGCATGGGAAATTGAATGCTCACTCACTTTGATGCTTCACTTCCGGACGCCCTTGTGTGTTTACGTTGAGGCACATGTGCGCGTATGCCAGCTTTAACAATATTTTTTCGGTTTTCAAAAAAGTACAAGTAGATACTTGAATAGATATGAAATTGTAAAAATGTTCCAAACTTAATGATGTAGACCTAAGCTGATGTGCTAAATAAAACTGAAAATATAAAAATACTGTATAATATTTAATAATGTAATTATTAAGTAAATTTTCTTCTCCACTTCACCCCTTTACATGTTTACACAAACTACTCTCTATACATCCTTTACAGTTAGGTGTGTTTTAAGGTGCAACATTACTTCGTTGTTTTCATGTCTTTTATAATTCATAATCAACCCTTTCATTGCATTTATTATATTTCATACACAATGAAATTAAATTACCAACACATATTGCAAATGATAAGGAAAAAGAGTTGAGTTTTGTAAACCTGTATATGCATGTATGAGAGTTTGTTTCAAAAACAAAGTTTTGGTGGAAGCTCACCCAACCAAAATGAGAATCAATCAGTTTGTATAGACCAAACACTGTGTGAACCCATCATCTTCACCACAAGTGCCACGACCACCATTACCAATTCTATTCCCTTTTCTCACTCTTCTCTCTCCTTCTCAAGAGTTTTCGTTCTATTGCCGAGTCTTCAACCTTCACATACAACTTCCCCGTTTTTTGGCACTTTCTCATTTTCTCCATTTCTCCAGCAACAACACACAAGCCATCCATACTTTCATAGTTTTCCTCTCCACTTTTCTAATACCCTGTACACGAATATTTCCCTTTTTCAAGGTACATACTAATCCTTTCTCGTAAAATGCAATGCATAGTGTAAAAAGCAGCTCGTAACTTCATCTTGTTTCACGACGATAAGGAAGCGAAAAGTGAAGGAGTGTTGTTGTTGTTCTGGAGTGGATATTGGATAATAATAAAATTCTTCCCTGTTCCTTCCATAAGGGAACTTGCTCCGAGTAAAACTTGTTCACAGGATATTATTTTAGATAGCTATGTAATATTTTCTCTGAACCAAGTTTATTCCCTGTGTATATATGCATACATTTACATTATCTACACACACTTCTATATATTTTATACGCTCAAGTATGATACATTATTGTGCAGTTGAGAAGAATGGTGATGATGATAAAAGTAACGGTGGTGGTGATGGTGGTGGGGGATACTGATTGGGAAAAACATTACTTTTCTTTCTCGGAACCGATGCAATGCAACTCATAAGAACATATACACACACACATCTCCTCCTAAACAATATGTGATGCAATGTAATGATCCTTTTCCCAAACGGTCTGGTCTTTCATGCCTCAACGGACTAATTATTTTCTCTTACTTTTCTCTCTTCTTTCTCCCTCCTTTCATCTATCCACCCATTCTTCTCCTTTTTCCTCTTCTCTCATGTTCCTCCTACTGTTGCCTCCGAGCGGAATACAATACTTACGTAATATTATGAACCAGAGGAGCTAAATATCTACACATGTACGCACACTGCTGCTGTTCTCTTGCCAACGAACATTTTCTGTTTTGCTTCATCATCATCATTGTCATCTAATATGTGCGCACTATGTACACCCACCACCCACTTATTCTTGTAGTAATAATAACTTTAACATGGTCGTACTCACAATTTTTTTCATTTTCTTCTCCTTCCTTTTCCTTCTATTTCGATGATAGAAGCAAGTTGTTACATTGTATTCCACGTTTTCTTACTTTCTCAAACAAAAATTCATTTTATCCGCTAGCAACATAAGTAGTAACACAACGATTTTCTACAGAGACCAGAGAAAGGGAATCTCTCTCTCTCTCTCTCTCTCTCTCTCTTTTGCATTGTGTACTATTTTATTGACGGGCTGACTGGAGCTTGTTGGACGAACAAATATGCATGGATGATTGAACGAAAGGATCAATTCCAGTGATGTGGCTGGATATTTTTTTTCTCGTCCTTTTTTCACATTTCTTCGTCCTATGGTATTAATGTTGAGATGAGAGGAAAAAAGGAGAGAAAAATGTGTATGTGTGCAACATTTCAATATTGCTCGACATTCTGCACCAGCATCATTTGCTGTGGGTGGAAGGAAGGAGTCAGCTCGTTTCATCCATGTGCATGTCTTGACTTTTAGCAGTTATTGCATTTTTTTGTTTCATCACTTTCACTTAAAATGTAATGTCAGCAGATGTTCGAAATATGAGAATGCTCACTTCCGTTGATATGACATCATGAAATTGAAGAGAAGGTGCAATAAAAATAAAAATAATAGAATCATATCCCTTTGATAATTTTTATGTGATGGAGCTTGGAAAATCATTGTCAAATTTATAAATGATGCAAAACGGCGAAATGTTTAGATTAAAGATTTGATAATTTAATTTCTTAAGTAGTGTGATGTCACTGACATCAATTTAATAAAAGTAGGCGTGTAAAGTTTTTGGAAGGGTAGATTAAGTAAAGTTGTGATATTTTTAGGCCTCCATTCTCTTAAGCAAAGTTTGTTTACCGTTTTTTGCTCAGACTTTTGTTTCGGTAGAAGTGAAAGGAGAAAGCAAACAAAAAAACTCACTCCTACTCTTTTTCCTGGTGTTGTGCCAGATGTCAACTCAATTCTATCCCCATTTCCTGTTGTTCATTTGTACGTCAACGTTGAGGAGATTGTTGAGAGTAGTGCAAACATAAACCTGTCAGGCAGGTATTAAAAGACAGTAAACGAGGGAGAATTCGCTGTCGCCTTGTAACTTGGTTTTGTTGAAAAAACTGTAGATAAAATTATGAAAACTTTTAACCGATATATTTTGTCGCAGTAGCTTTCTCCTATCTATTATTTTTCATCTAAATGTATCTACTTTTCAAATCAAGCATTTAATCAACGTAAACTTTAAAAATTACGATTGCGACGTTTAATATTATTCGCGTTCCATAATACTTAATATGATGATGTGTGTGAAGTTAAAACCGGTTTTGGAATTCCAAAACCGGTTTTCGTAAAACCGAAAACCGACCCCTACAGCACATTTATCACAACCCGCAGGACAAAAAATTAAATTTCAAAATTAGTCTCAAATCCTAGTTAAAAATTAACCGTTAATTGAATTTTGCAGTTCCCAATCCAGCACTTCGGAAAAAAAGAATTTACAAGCAAATTAATTCGTTCATAAAAAGAAAACGTCCCTCTTAAGACAGTAATACAAAACTATGTCAACAACACAACTGAATGACTAACAAACTAAAAAAATGCTCACATATCCTGCATTAGGTTTAAATTGAAATATTACTTGTCTTAAGATGGTCTACCAGTCCAAAAAATCTTTTCAGATTTGACAGTCCGGAACAACCTAAAACTTTCAAAAGTTTCAAAATATATTTGCTCTCAACGTTTAGAAGGTAAGCTTATGTTTATGTTAAAAAGTATTGAAATAATTCTTGTCGCACTTCGAAACTTTGCACAAATGTTTGTCTTAAGATGGTCTACCTATACAAAAAATCTTTTCAGATTTGACAGTCAGGAACAACCTAAAACTTTCAAAAGTTTACAAATATATTTGTTCTCAACGTATAGAAGGCAAAATTATATTTATGTTAAAAAGTATTGAAATAATTCTTGTCGCACTTCGAAACTTTGCACAAATGTTTGTCTTAAGATGGTCTAC
>JAQIXX010004027.1:0-17528 GCA_034700605.1 Willowsia nigromaculata
GAAACAACTACGCATTTACTTGGCAAATTTGAACAATTGTTATATGGATGTGCCTCTGATATAAAAAATAGGGTTTGATTAGAATTCACTTGGTTTCAAATCTTATAGGCATGGATAAGATCGTTTTTGTTGACTTGTTAACTTGATATAAAAGTAAAGTATCCACATAGAGCCAGACAATACTATTTGGTGATTTATCTGACACATCCAACGCATACGCATCGGCAATTCAAGACTACTTATCCCTGTCTAATTGTTGATTGCGAAATTTGTCAAAAATTTTGACAAGTGACTGTTATAACAAAACTCTTCATTTCAGACTTAAAATATTAAAATGCATAATTATAATGTAAATTTTGTGAGTCCAAACTTATTTTGGATCAGTAATAAACTCAATGGATATATTTTTTTTAACGCACTATGAAGGCCAATTTTTAAAAATTATATTAAACATTTTGTCACATCTTGGTTTAAGATTTTGTCTTTAACTTGATAGAAAAACATGAAAAAACATCCCTTGAGTTTATTGTCGATCCAAAATATGTTTGGACTCAATTCATTAAAAAGTAAAGCAAAAAGTGTCATATTGTGCAGCCAGGAATCGAACACGGCGTGTGGTAATTTACGCAGGCTTCAGAAACTTACCTTACCATTTGTCGCTACCTTGCGAAATCGGTTCAGGTGAAAATTGACCTCGTGAGTTTCGCTGAGAACTGACAATAACATGGGGTCAACCAATTAAAAGTTGAAATCTACACAATAAAGTATGTTCTTTTCGAATAATTAGATATTAGGTAAATGAATCATTTTTCTGGCTTATCACCCAGGTGCGCGCTGATGTGTCTGTCACGATAAGATGTGGTAGTAAACTTCTTCTCACACAAATTGCATTTAAAAGGTTGTTCACCATTGTGGGTTCGTTGATGCACACGTAAATCTCTCTTGTCCCAGCAGCGCTGACTTCAAACTTCATAAAATTGTTAAACAACAAGAGAATTTTGATTTTAAAATAAAAAACATAATTTTAGAAAATTACAAAAGAACGTAAGATCAATTTCTTTATTTTCTACATGATTAAAGTTTCCGTGTTATTATTTTGTGTAGTTTTTTAAATAAAGTAAAACTCCTCTGTTATTAAAAAACTGCTCCAACGGACACAAACGCTATCGTATGTGACAACAAATGAATATATAAGCCCTACCTGGTTTTAAGCCTGACGTCCTTGATTTGATGCGTCTGCAGTCACTTCAGTCATGCCTCAGAGACATTGATTTATCGTTTTAACAATTTTGTAATGAAATTCTCGAATTCTTGTGAGTTTTCGGATTTTTCCTGAAAGAATGACTTTCGACAGATTCCACATTTGAATACTCATTCCTGTTGGAAAGTTGTGTGTCTTTTGAGAATTGACTCCCAGTTGACCTCTGACAGATACCGGATTGGCATTGGTATGCATAGATTTGTGTGTGGAGAATCTTGTTACCTTTTAGATTTTCAAGACATTAATAGTTATCCACCCAGCTCCCCAATTCACTTCAAAAACAATCGCCTTCCTTGAATTCCAAAGATGACGATAATGAACAACGACCAAAAACTAAATGGAGTAACGCAAACTGCTACAATAATGCAAGGTGTCCCTTTGTCCATCAAAGTGGGAGTGATAGTGGAGCTGTCCATTTCTGTAAGAACTTCCAATTAAATCCCATTCATAATATGCATGGCTTCTTCCTCATAGACGCGGTCTCCTATTCAAGGAAGATAGCAAAGTCCACGCCCATTTTTAGGGGGAAGACCCTAAGTTTCAGCATTCGTAAGGAGTGAATTGGAGCTTACGTCAACAAAAAATTTTAAAATGCTAAAGAATCCTAATTCAGGGAAAACTGAATAGAAAAAAAGATAACCTAGAATGTGTCGTATTCTTTAATATTTCACTTATAACAAAATCGTTTGATATATGACGGGCGTTGTAGAATCAAAGCATTTGATGATTGCATATTTGTCATATTTTATTCTACTCACAACTCACTCTTCTTTTTTGTCAGAAACTTTTGGTTCCATGCCATATGAGATGCATAGTTTGGAGAATATTGTTGATAAATTGTTCTATTCTATCATACTGGTTCCAATTTTAGGACATTTTGTCATAATTAGATATTCTTGCAGAAAATTTTTAACCATGTGCATTTTTCTAATACAAACGAGAATTTTTTATGAAGTCACTTGAAATCTTTATGCAACATGACATATTCGTAAACTTTATTTAACTTCTATAAAAAGGAAATTATTATCTTGTTCATGATGTTTAAAATATTATGTTAAGTTAAATGCCATAATCAGGGTTTAAATAGATGCTGTCTGGCGGAACTTACTTGAATCAGTTTTTTTTAGTTTCTAACATAAAATTTAATTCTTATCAATATAAAATAAACCTATATAAAAGATTATTATTTAAAAACTTCCAGTACATTAGAAACAGAATACTCTTAACCAAAATTTTGAAAATTTTTTAAGGACAGAATAACGGGGAGCATTATTTTTCAGATTCCATTAGAAAAGCTACACTTTCAAAGCAAAAGTGCAGGAAAACCTTCGGTAATTAAAGTATTGGACTTATGTGTGTCCCGAGGTGGAGGATGTGGTTTCCTCTAAATTCGCCATGAATTGAATCCCTAAACGTTTCAGGAGCAATCAAAGGAAAATCTCTCCTATGTGGAACCCACATGTTCTTATATATTGTTAACAAATAAAATGTTTTAATGCAAAAATACATGACTTGTTAGCGTTCTTAATTATCTTTGACACTTGTATATGAATCTCAAAAGACAGACTAAAAATGTATCTTTGTAAGCTGTGAGGAGGACAAGAAAAAGTGCTATGAATTGGTAGCTCGAAGGTGAAAGGCCTTGTTTGTTAAGTAATGTCTTCAACAAAACCATCCGTGACTGAGTTATCAGAATTTTGTTTGTAGCAACTGAGGATTTGGATAGCATCCAAATGATTATGTTATGAATTCCTTACAGTTCCAGAAGTAGGCACCACATTTGTCATGTCTCTTGTGTATGGCCTCCATAATGTGTCTCCATAATATATTCTAATAGAAATTGATTTTGGTATTTGCTGCTTGCTTGTCAATTAGTAAAAATCATGGGAAAGGGTGTGGATGGTTTTCATTGAGTGCAAATGAGTTACCCGCAGATTTAGTTCCATGTTTGTCAATTGTTATTGGATGGTTCTGTGAAAGTAGATTTAAAGGTTTCGAGTAAAGTACCATAAAATGCCAAGTAGTGAGTTAAGAAAGAACCCGATTAATTTGTGACCTCCCCAATGTCCGAAACGTTTTGGTTAGTGTTTCAGCCTAATATTTTCTCGTTGTTTTAATAATCAAATTAATTTTTGTTTCCACAAAACCCAAATGAATTGCAGTAAAATGCTATTCGTTGTTGTGAGGCAATTCAATCTTCAACAGGACATATCTCAATTTATTTGTAAAACTTTTTAGTTATTATTTGTAGTTCAATATTTGTAGCAGTTTTCATAACAGCATAAACTCGTATTCAAAATTTACTGTGTTTGTAAGAAACATATTTTCAAGAATCTTCAGCAAGTGACTCGTTAAATATTAGGGATTGACGTAGCACAAAACTTGGTCGTATTGCCTGTAAGAGATGAAGAACTCGTTTGAGCACACGTGCCGTGGCAGAACACACCCTGTTCTGGTTTGTCATATAAGCCACAAAGTATGTACGTAAGCTTATCTCAAGTCGCCTTTAGGTAGGAAGAGCGTCAGTAATAAATTTCATCCATCGACACTCAAAATAATTTCTTTACACATTAGAAATAGTTTTGTACAGGGGGGGTAAATATGAGCTAGGGATTTATATATCTGGGTAACTCAGATAAATGAAAACTGTTTTTGAGTATCCAGCCAGATTTTAATGAATACTTGTGGTTATACCTGATTGAATTTTAAAGTTGTTCAGACTCGCCAGGCTAAATTCTTTACATTCATAAAAAAACACAATTCGGCAGTATATCATGCTGTTTGGAAACCAAAATATGCTTGAAGACGTGAAGAAGGAAATTCAGTAAACGACCATTCATGATTAATTACTTGACTGAGTGTTGCATCTTGAGTTTTTACACGACAGTTATGCATTTTTATTCTCTTTTTAGAGCTTGCTTTTTGTTGAAACTCATGAACGAGTAATTAAAATTTGACAAATAACACCAGAATGTCGGTAAAAGTATTAAAAGCCGCAGTGTGATTACTTTTATTTTTTTGAATGACATCAACAGCAGGTAAAAACTCAGAAATAAATATCAACTAATATATTTAGTATATTTGAAGTCATAGACTGTGAAAATAAATAACGCAAAAAGTTCTGATATTTTAAGTACAATTTACCCAGATTGTTGTTCCCGTCGCTAACCCAATTAATATGACACACATTTTTTAACTCTCAATTAAATTTTGAGTACTTCGCTTGCAATCCAACGTGGACCACTTTTCATGCTTTAAAAGTGGATTCATATAATATACTCAACTAGGTAACTTACGTCACTACTTTAAATGCTCAACTTGGTTTCATGTGTAAAAGCGGAATTACTGACACATTCTATAATTTCAAAGCGCTAATTTTTGTGGGAACGATTCTATAACTACCAAATCCAGGATCTCTTACTGCAAATCCACAATCTCTGCATTCAAACCCAAGATCTATAATTCCAAGGCTAAGATTCCGTATCGGACTTTAAACAAACATGGGGTTATTCGAAGAGTTTGGATAATATATGTATCCTAGTAAGGAGTTTTCGATGCATGCTCTTCTTACTGCTTAGTTTTCAGCAAGCGCATCAGAATTTTTTTCAATTTAATCTTAAAACATTCCTTGCACAAAACTTCAAAGCCTACAAGTATCTGCCAGAATGTTTGGCTTACAGATGTTTCCGATCGGAACATTACCAATGTATTTTCTCCTTCCATTGCTGAATCAAAATAGCAAGTCGTTTTGGTTATCTTTATGTCTCTAGTGAAAGTTAAGCCAGTCGATCGGAGATACATGAAATGTTCTGCCGCAAAACAAAGTACTGCAATTGAATAAATACATGCGACAATAATATAAATAGCCATTAAAGTCTTCAAGTCAATCCGGTCCCCTGTTTCAACGGCTACATTTGTATTCAAATTTTCAACCTTCACTTTGAATCGGTATTCTGGTGTGAGGTGAGCCCAATAAGCCCATTGGGTAATTAAGCCACTTTGCACCATTCTCGAGTAAGTTTGCTGCATCCAAAATTCGTTGACTGTGTACATTTCCAAATATCGTGGATGACGATTAACCGTCTCCGGTAATATGTAGCATTCTGCTTCTCCAAAACCAAGGTTTTGGTGAAGGTGCATTTTGTAAATTAAAAGAGACGCATCTGATTGAGTGGCTAGTAATTTCACAAATTTCTTCGACAAATATCTTGCGGTTGAAAGATATGATAATTTAATGAAATCGTAAAAGGTCGAATTGAGTAGATTAAGAACATTTCTCTGTTGAAAATCATGATAAAAACACTTGCTTGGATTACAAACTGCAGATCGCCAAAGAATCTTGTACCCCACTTCCAGCATTTCCAAAAGCGTATCGTATGCTTTTGGAGGCTCTGGCACTGCCAAGATACTTAATATTTCGTTCCCGTAAAACTGGGAAATAAACATCAACAGAAACTGAATAAATATCAAACAAATTGCTTTCGTCGGGACAGAAACAATTGTATGATTTTTTGTTTTTGCTTTGGGCGCAACCGATGTTTTTGTGCTTAACGATTGATTATGTAACGTGGCAAATTTCTTGATTCCCAGAAGGACACCCAGACCCAAAATTACAAGTACCCAAATCTCAAAACTAAGCGGATTGACCCAAGTTGAGAAGTCTATGTCTGTTCTTCCCTTAGATTTTGGATTTGCTAAACAGTATAGTATTTTATATGCAAGATTTTGCGAAAAGCTAAATCCTACTAGTCTACGATACGGTATAATTTTGTAACTAAGGTACGACAAGTCGTTCAGGATGTACTGACCTGCGATAGACCTTTCCATTCCTTTTCGATGGCCGCTGTAAAACCATTTGTCAATGTCCAAAGAAAAATTATGATGTTGTACGAGACTAATTGATGACATCAATACATTTGAGCAATATTGGTAGTTGTGTCCTAGTTTGTGCTTGCACGTTGACTCCTTTTGGGTAAAATGATTGGAACTAACAAAAACCTGAGTTTTTCGTTGGTTGGAGTTGCGAAACAAGTGTTTGTGCAACAGTTTTGGGTGTAGTAATGTACGAAAAAAATCTTCTGTAGCTAGCGCACTGCTGGCAATCGGAATGAAGTAGTCGTTACAGATGAAATAGTAGTAGAGTTGCAAACGGTTATTTACTTTGGCTGCAATCAATGCTATCCCAATTGCTGGAAAATTTCTCATATTTGTAGAAAACATTTTTTCCACTTGAAAAGTTTTTGGGTTTCTTAACTTATCCGTGATCGGAAATAAAACCACCGTTGTCGGATGAAAATAATAGTAATTAATCATTAATTTTGCCGAGTAATTTGCTAATATCAAATGGTTGGGCTTTTGATATTTCACAGGATATTGATAATTAATTTTTTTCCTGTATCCACGCAGGAACATTGAGCGAGAGTTTTGGAAAGCTAATGTGCACCCATCAAAGGTAAGTCCAGGAAGATTATATCAAAGCTTTCTCTTGCAGAGTCCACAATTTGAAATAATGTTTCAGCACCCTTTCGAAACGATTCATCCTGACATGGGCATAGGCCGATGTTAATTTTCGTTTGCACAAGCTCGCACTGGGTTATTAAAATAAAGACCAACAGTATCGTCGAGGCTTTCATGTCGAGCTCCTTACGTAATTCACGCGTCAGAGATTTATCTGTGTTTCAAATTATTTGTATCGTTTTGGAGATTTCTTTCCGTGTCCAATAAAAATGAAAATTCCAATGGAAATTGATTTTGGTATTTGTTGGTTACCTGTCAAATAATACAAACCATTTGAAAGGATTTGGATGATTTCTATTGAGTGCAAACGAGTTACCCAGAGTCGTAGTTCTATGCTTATCAATTATTTTTGGGAGGTTCCCTGGCAGTTTTACGGTTTTGAGTAAAGTACTAGAAAATGTTAAGTAGTAAGTTGAAAAAGAACCAATTTAATTTAAAATCTTGCGGATTCCGGAAACGTTTTGGTTTGCCTTTGAGCGTAATGTTTTCTCGTTGTATTATTAATCAAATTACTGTTTTATTCCTCAAACCCAGATAAATTGCAGTAAAATGCTATTCGTAGTTTATAGGCGATACAACTTTCAATAGGATATATATCAATTTATTTGTGAAACCTTTTAGTTGAAATAAAAGCCAGCAATTATTTGTAGCGGTTTTTATAACAGCATAAATTCAGGTTCAAAATATACAGCGTTTGTAAAAAAATATATTTCCCTTGATCTTCAGCAAGTGCCTGATGAAATATTACGGATTGACGTGGCACAAAATATTGCCGTATTGCCAGTAAGATATGAAGGACTCGTTTGAGCACACGCGCCTTGGCAGACCACATTCTGTTCAGACTACTCATATAAGCCATAAAATGTGCACGTCGCTTATCTCAAGTCGCTTTCAGGTAAAAAAGGTTTGAATATTAAATTTGCTGAAGAGTACTCAAATATTTATTTAATTTTCTCCATTTGGTTAGATAAAACATAAATTTGTACAGGGTGGTAAATTTTACACTTGAGTTGTTCATATTGAGTTGACGCTTCAGAAGCATGAAATGTTGAGGGATAATGAGCAGCTCAAACTCACCTATCAAATTTACAACGTTCGAAATAAGAATGTTTCTATGAATATTCAGCAACTTTTGGAAATTTGCGTGACTAATTAAAGATTTCGGATTTAAGTACACAATGTGTGTCATATTGCCACGAAAACTTGAATGACTCACTTGAGCACACGTGCCTCGGCAAAACACACCCTGTTTATTTTAATTGTATAAGCTATGTGAATTGAACACGTAAGGTTATCTCAATTCGCTTTCAGGTATGACGATAAGTGAGTAATAAATGGTCAGGAGAACACTCAAAATAATTTCTTTTGTTCACTTCGGTACGGTACGGCTCTTTGCTTGAACGGTATAAGTATGCACATAATGTGTAACTGAAAATTTGGGGTTAAAATATCTGGTCAATTGAAAAAACTCGAGAAATTGAGTTTTCAGGAGAGTGCGATTTGTTTTGAGCATCCTACCATGGTTTATCGCAAGCTTACAGTTCAGGCTGTTTAAATGTGAAAGTGATGCAGGTGTTCCAAGAAAACTTTTATGGTAGTTTTAAAATAACAACCAAAGAAGCAGTTACAAGTAAAAAATTTGGAGTAGAAATCACAAAATTGCTACAGTAAATGTACTTTAGCACATGACCCGTCAAGTTTAATTGATTGACTGAACAAGGCATGGTGTGTGTTTTTTGAGACTGTTATGTTTCTCTCTTAATGCTTTTAGAGTTTGCTTGCTGCTTAAATTCAACAACAAGTAATTGCGATCAGAGAAATAAAACCAAAAGATCCGTTTTTAAACATTAAAAACTATGTATGATTACTTACTAATTTTTCGAGTTACAGCGACAGCTTAAAAGCGACAGAAGTAAGTATCAAATAAAATGTTTAGCACAATGGACTCCAGAAACAAGAAGGCAAAAATTGAGTGTACTTCAAGTACAATTTACTTACTATTAGTGGCTCACATGTTTCAACTCCAAATTAAGTTTTGAGTACTTTAGTAGGGTGTGTAGGTTTTACATGAATCTACACAAGTAAGCTTTACCATTCAAAGCATTGCAGTACAAAAATGTACATATTAAAGCTGAATTGTTAAGATATTATTATTTCCTGTCACAGGACTCCTGTGTCGTGTGTCTTAAGCTGAGAAGTGAAGGAAGTCGGTAGATTTCTTTTGCTTAATGCACGTACGTCGTATCTCTTAAACCTTTGATGATTTAAGGGAATATGTTTAACTCGAAAAGTTAGTTTAATCTGGGGTTTGTTTTAGGTACTTTTTGAGCCTCAAATATACATGCATGCCTTTTCAACGGGATCCAAATGCTGCAAGCATATCAAATTCCTAAGGTATTCATGACTTTGTTTTAGACACTAGACGCCATTGAATATACTTTTATAACTTTTTAAATGTTTTATGCAGGTTTTGTGGCTTTAGCTCCTCATTATAGGCGATAAAAATAAACAAATATAAACTGTAAAATGAGCTGCTTTGCATTATATGTGATGCTGATTTGCCAAGCATTTGAGTTCATTTAAGGATTTAAAAACGTTCTATAGTTTCTAGAATGCCGGCCTTACAATAGAAAAGGCCATTTTGTGGCCATAGTATAGATGACGCCATGATCTGGGTGAAAATGCATTTTAAAATGAAAGAACTTGATGGAATGATTTGAGACCAACAAATTTAAGCCACACAAAAAGTAATGCCAGCAATGCAGAGACCTCCTAGATGCAAAATTAAATATTTGTTAATTTGCGTATTGGCATGAATACTTGCATTCACTAATTTTGGAATGCTCCGAATAAATATTACGTTCTAAACATGCTGCTGGTTTCAATGGGTCTACATGTTTAAATTTTTGTGAAGTGAATTAAAGGCAGGTGTGCAAAATATATTTGGAGTTGGAATATGTATTCACTAGAATTTTATAGAAATGACGATGACAATGAGGTATGCAGCTCTTCAAATCGAAATTTGAATGTTTTCACTGGTAACGATTCGTAACACCAGTAGTTACTTTCGTCGTCCATCGTTTTTATTTGTGTGAGTTTCATGCGTTTTTAGAGCTGGCTCCCACCGAACGATCTCTTTGACAAATTCTGAATTGGTTAATCTTGATTGAAATGTTAAAACCCTTGTCGCTCCTCGGATTCTTCGGACTACGGAGCGACTTTTTACAAAACAGCATTTAGATAATCGTTCGTCCACCTTTTTAATCCAGATTGGAAACGCATTCTCTCTGAAACATTTCTAGGATGTCGACGAAGACTCGAGCAGTGACTACACAGAGGAGGATCAAATGCAACAAGAAGAGAGTGTGACAATTGGTGCATCCAAAACTTGGGCTCGTGGAAGAGCTCTTCATTTCTGGAGAGATGCTTTGATTGGGGTTATGTTTTTTATGCTTTTGCGAATGCTATAATGAAACCTACAGGCCTGTGTTGAAAATGAAGTACGTGGGATAAACTTAATACGTTTTTGGACCAACAAGGATGAAGATATGTTCCGTTTCTCCAGAAATAACTTGGTTCCTTTCATGCAAAGTTAAATCTAACCCAGCATTAACTTTCAGTCGATTTGTAAATTCAGTCTCCAATTAAATTTGATCTATAAATGAAGGCAAAATTTTGAGAGAAGTCAGTAGACAGTCAATTACATTACGTGTCTTGAAATAGCATTGTTAACTTTTTTTATCTTCAATTCGTCGTTAGAAAGTTGTAGAGAATGTCGGCGAAACCCTTTTTTGGAAGAGATCAACCTGCCAATTGAAATTGAAAACCAGCACTTACCACTTTTCTTCATGCGCGGGGATTTATTGCGGAGAAGTAGAGGATCTGTGACACATACAGTAACTTCTGTCATCCTTTTGTGAGAAATATTTTCGGTTTACAAGTTTTACATGGAAATTTTCAAATCCTTGTACATTTTAGATTTATTAAAACAAACAATTACTTTGTCAATTACAATGCTTTTTTTACATAAATAAATTGCTTATTTTGATTGCTGACTGCCAATTAAATGACTTTTGACAGATATCGAATTTGTATGCTCTTCGGAAACGGTCGACTTAAGAGTTATTTAAAAGACGATGAGGATGACTATCAACAACTCACTAAATGGAGGAACGCCAAATGATCCGGAACTGCAGGGCGGTTTTTGTCACTTTTGCAGTAATAGTGAGGAAAGAGAACATTCTTTACTGGAGATAATACTAATGCCTCTTGTGAAAAAATCCATGTCATCTGAACCCATTTCCAATATCCTGATATCTTGGACTTTCACGTGCTCAACTACTTGAGGATGATACCACTGCCACCACATCAGTGGACATTACCGAATGATTTCCTGTCAGCCAATGATGATCTACAGTGACTTATGCAGGTATTTTGAAGGAAGGCGCGGACCTTTGTCATGGTTCCCGAGGACTACGATCTCTGTCAAATCTAAAATTTATGAACGTTTTAGGCAGGACCATCAAATTTACGACTTCAGGTAGCTCTAGGAGTAAACTGACTGGGGAGATAAAGAAGCTGAGCGGACTTGGGAATTACAAGATGATAGCATTTGATAGTTGAAGGGGTACGTAACTGACTTTCCGTACATGGACAAGAACGAAATTGGAGTAGGTTTGTGTCTTGGGACCTGGAAGTTCTTCGCCAGAATTCTAAAAGGCTTAGCTCCCAAGAACTTGCAAATTTGAAAGATATTTCTCAAAGTACCACAAAAAATCTGTATTTCCTTTTCACCTGTCGTACAACAAGCATTCTTTAGAGAATTTTGGAGACATTTTAGCACAATTAAGAATGTGTGCTCATATTTTAGATTTGTGTATTCTATTTTGTATTTGTATGAGAGATTTTTGTAGAAAGATGAGAAACATCTTTGATGATTCAATTAACATGAGATGTATAAATTAGATGAATGGAAGTCTCTACAAATAACTATGAAGATACGATTGATATTAAATAATTGAGGGCTACAACCAATACGTGTGAATTTGCCTTTCTCAGGAAACCTATTGAATTTTTGTTTTCTATTTTGTTCTGTTTGGCCGCTTTCATGCCTAATTTCCCTGTTTACCTGCCAATTTTTGCTTTCTTTGTGATTACCAGTGTCCATGCAAAATATGGTTCAATACGTTCGAAAAGTTTATTTAAGTCCTTTGAAAAGGAAAGCACAAACTTTCTGACTACATTGAAAAGAAATATGCTAACTTAAATATTCCTACTATCACATAAATAGGCACTCTCATGAAAATATTTATTTAATTTCTGTTAAAATTCCAATATCTTATAAATTGGAATGAATAGTATATTAAATATGAGTTATTTACAAATTACCAGTACATCAAAGCCAGTAATTCATTCGAAATTGTATTCTTTTAACATAAGTGATATTTTTAGGAAAGCTGCTCTTCTTTAACAACAGCATAATGAAACGTTCGGTAACTAAACCCGTGGGTTTGGTTTCTGCATCGTGGTTGAGGATTTGGTTATGTCCTTGTCACAATTTGCTGCAGCAAGCAAAGTTAGACCTCTTCTGTATGATTCCGAATATGTGTTTCCAAAATGTCCCCTGGCATCAGATCACCGCAAAACAGACACGAGGATTGTCCTAAATTATCAAAGACTGAATATTAATATTTTGACTATACGAAACAAAAAGCCAAGCAACAAGTGGTATAAATGTGTTCTATTTTAATTAGGTGAGGCATACCAAAATGTTTCCGCATGTGTTTTAGCAGGCCACTATGATCTAAAAAGCGTTTGTTGCAAATCAAACATTTCTCTGGTTTTTCACCCAAGTGAACGCGGATGTGTATGTCTCGGGCCGATGTGGAAGTAAATTTCTTCTCACATAAGTTGCATTGGAAAGGCCGTTCGCCATTGTGAATTCGTTGATGTTCGTTTAATTTTGTCTTGCTTTGGCAGCACTGACCACATATTTCACATTTAAATCGACCCGAATGTATTTGTTTATGCGAATGTAGACATTATGTTGTCCTAAATTGTTTCTTGCAGACGTCGCATTGATATTGTTTTTCCTTGGAATGGGTTTCTTGGTGCTTTCTCAAGTTGCTTGTATCTGAAAATGACGAATGACATATCTCGCAGGAGTACGGTTTCTCACCAGTATGCACCCTTAAGTGCTTGGCCAAATTGCTTTTATGGGAAAATCTTTTCTCACAGACGTCACACTTAAACTCTTTTCACCTGTATGGACTAATTGATGTTTTTTAAGGTTGTCGGATCGGCTGAAAGCTTTCTGGCATATGCTGCAAATGTGTGGTTTGTCTCCTTTGTGAATTCGTTTGTGATCAGTGAATGCACTTGTAGTTTTGAAACATTTTTGACACACTTCACACTTGAATGGTCTCTCACCCGTATGCACTCGTGTGTGCACAATTAAATTTCCGTTGCTTGAAAACATTGTGTCGCAGAGATTGCACTTGTGCCGTTTGTCTGGCATTATGGTTTTATATTTAAAAAACTTTGATTCGCTTTCGTAAACTCAGGTAAAATTTTCAATGAGATAAATAAGGTCCTCTTTTAACTGCAACTTTAATGACAATAGATTTTATGATTGAAGGAATTCCTAAAGTCATATTTTCACAAGAAATAGTCTCTAAAAATGAACTTGAACCTTCGAATACCTAAACAATAATGGAGAAAGTCCTACTTATACATCTGTCTGAATCTAAATTTTAAGTTGTGGTGTTGTACTGTGCATCTTATACAAGTAATTCAAAGCGGTACTTAATCTCCCAACATTACCAGGCAGATTTTACATGAATTTACACACGCACGCCACTATTCTTCTACGCCATGCCTCTAAAGTGCTTTAAACTAAAAAAATAAGTTTGAGAAGAAAGGGAATGTTAAGTTAACCTAATCGTTCCAAAGTGTTAAATGATGGACGTTATTAGATTCACTTGCATGTTTTGTCTACGGAGCTTGTTTGTATCTATTGAGGACTTTTACTCTAAACACATATGGTGCATAGCAATAGGCAGACGTGAACATTAAACTGAACCACTTTGCCTACCAAATGTATTGGAAATTCTCAAGCGTGCTAAGAATGGGGGGAGGTTTGAAATGTTAAATAGTTTCTCCAATTATAGATTTTAAATTGTAACGGTTATAGTTTTGAGATATACCCACTTAATGGTCGTTGAGGAATATAAAATTCAAATATTCTGAATGAATGACGCAAGCAGATTTCAGCCGTTCATGTAGGCAATTAAAAATCTAATTTAACAAATGCAAAAAGGAAAAAACTGCATATGAATGAGAAGAAACGAATTGTTGCTTTCACTACTTCTTATGAAAAAACGGGGTAAATGCCACTGGAAACATGAAATTTAATAGACGTCTCATTTCGCAGAAAGCCGAAGAAAACGCTAATCAAAGCTTTACCTCTATTACAAAAATTTCACTCAGCGACCAATGAGAACTTCAAATTAGTATTTCTACAAATTGGGTAGTAAGTGTTCGAAAACAATTTTGTTGGAACTTCCTCTCAAAGATGTGGAATGCATTGAGTAGTTTTAAAATTAGCGAGAGCGCTAAAAATCTCATATTTTCGAATTCCAATCTCGCATATACCTTACGATAGCTTGTCTCAAATCTAAATATTTTGCATGGTATGAGACTTGCAGCTGCTCCTTCGAACAAAAAAATCGTATCTGAATCTAAATGGATTAGTTTATGTCTAAAATGTTTTTAAATTCGTCCAATTGCCGAATTCAGGTTAAAAAATCACTAGAAAAATATATAGCTTAATGACTTAAAGCTTTTGCCACGGGAGATATGAGTATAAATTTAAAATGATTATTCATGGTCGACATTTAAAAAAAATTGAAGTACATCAGGCGTAGATATTTTTTCAAATTTGAACACAAATGCCTACCTCTCCTTACACAGCCTCGTTAGCAATTAAGTGTAAAATTTGGGATGTTATCTTTGCTAAATATTTTCAATTTGAATGACCAAGCCAATTTCTCTGCTTCTGTATGTGAAAGTCTTTTGAAGTGAACTTGAACTTTAGAATACCTAACCAATTGTGAAACAAATCCCATGTACAAGTTGATACCGAGCTAATTGTTCAGTTTGTGGTGGTGCTTGGCGCATCAAAAGCTAGGAATCTAAGGAGGTACCTAAAGCTGCCATATTAGGCACGTTTTACATGGTGAAATGCACGTAAGCCCTGCCACTCTGGAGCTTAATAATACCAAAATATGTTTTAGTCCAAATGCTAATCTACTGGCCCCAGCATAGTAGGTACTATTCACCTTAGATGAGCATGCATGCCCTGTCTATTAAGTCTATTTTTATCTTTGTACACATATCGCACATAACAGTAGACATGCAATAGCATTAAATTGAATGACTTTACATTTCATATGTAATGTAAATTCTTAAAGATGCTAGGAATATGGAAATAGGATACTAATACCGCAGGTATATGAAACTTGCACGTTTTAGTTGGATTAAAGTTTTAAAAAATATTCATTTCAAACTATACATATATGCCCTTGATTCAGAGTTTGGTATCTGAACTTTTTCAGATACAAGATACAGATACTTTCCCCAAAATCTCCAGATACCAGATACAGATACCGATACTTTCCCCAAGCTCTCCAGATACCAGATACGGATACCGATACTTTTCTCAGATTCTCCAGATACCAGATACAGATCCTTTCCCAAAATCATTTGATACTAGATACATTTCTGGATACAAGGTATCTGGAAAATTTACAATTTACTAATTCTTTTACTTGCACCAGATACATTGGTTTAATTTATTGAAGAAAAATCATAGAAAATATCGTTTTGAGGCTAAATAATGGTCAAAAACAGCAAATTTTTGCAAAAAAGGACTAAAAATATTACTTTTTTTTATGAAATTTTGAAGAAAGTATCGTATTTTAGGCTTCAAAGTATAAAAAATGACATTTTCTTTCATGTATCTGGAATTGTGTAGAAGGGCCAGATACAGATACCTTGTTTCGTAATCCCAGATACTAGATCCAGATAGAGATATGTATCTTATCTGTATCTATATCTGTATCTGAAAACTTCAGATACCAGACTCTGCATGTACGCCGCAACTGCAACATGCATCATTATCAAACATCTTATGCCATTTCATCTTTTGCTAGAATATCTTTGCTTTTTCTGAGAAGATAACACCAAATGAATTTTGGTATTACATCGTAGCATAAAAAATTCGATTTCTCATTAGTTTTCCATGCAAAATAGTTTTTTACCATTTAAATATATGTATTTGCAGTGTTAAAAATCAAAGGATCCACATTCAACATTTCCATTTACTTTTTAACTTGTCAGTATTTGACTTCATTTTTTTTAAAATTTGCTGTTCACACACGCACAACACAAAATTAAATACAAGCACACATTCTTTAAGCTCGTATGCTTCGCTCTCAATTCATAATTCACACACAAATTATTTTTTGTTATATTAGGTTAATACAAGTGTTTTCAACCAAGATTTTAAGGCGAGGCCTAGAATTACTTATATTGAAGAAAGGTCGCGCAGCAAGCTTAATAAAAACGCAAAATTCCGAGATTCATTGTATCAGTATCAACGTTAATGGCAGAATATATAGGTAAAATTAAATGAACAAAGTTTAATTCAATTTTTCCAAGTCTTACTGCACAGTCAAGAATAAATAGAGCAATAAATGATGTTTCGCAAAACAAAATTACCGAGGTATCCCAATTTTAGGATACTTGAATTCTATGGGTATAGCGTTGAAATTGGATTTACACTTTGCAACGTAATGAAAATAACATGATACTTTGTGCATCAAAACATTTTAAAAATCTACCAAAGATGCATTTTTACATATTAACCAGCGAGTACTTATGACTCAATAACGTTTGTGCTCAAAACTACAAATAAAACGGAACATTCGTAAATTTTACATGCATTATATATAATAATATGGTAGATAACTTACTACGAACACTGAACTAGATGAAGTGATGGCGACTTATGGAATCCTGAGTTCTCAGCCTGAAAATCTCAGGTACGGATCTGGCAACAGTGGCTTTAAAAAAATATGATTGGGTCGGTGGATGATACACAAATGTGTACACATTTAAACTTAAGATTTAAAATCCTCAACCTCCAATGTTCTTTTCAAAACAAAAGAAAGGCTTAAGGGTCATCGGCAGTTGAGATTGATCTAAATTTGACACAATTTTTTACTTATTTTGGGCCTTATAAACAAGTTCACATGATAATCCCCACATAAAATAACATGTACTCGATATGACAAAAAACAAAGTCTATGTAGAAATTTATTATATTTTCACTACTATTCCGTTCCACATTCCGATTTTCTTCACTTTGCTTATATGTGGCACGTTATGAACTTAAAAATCTCAAATAAAAAGCAACCAAGCAATAAAGTTGGCTGGCTTTCTATTTAAGTAATTTTTGTACTGAACAGGTTTTTAAACACATACAGTAGAATCTCGCTATAACGGTTCCTGGATATAACGCATTTACCTCTATACCGGCAGGGTTGGTTATTCTCCATCCGTATTTACGACATGTTTTAAAGTATTTCTTTATAACGGCATTACCGCTATAAGGGACAAATTTATTTTCCTCTTGGGGTGCCGGTATAAAGGGAAAAGATTGGTTATTTTGAAGCGGATAATAGTGTAC
>JAQIXX010004028.1:0-17519 GCA_034700605.1 Willowsia nigromaculata
CATTTTCAAGTGTCAGTATTCTATGAGCACTCTTGAAAGAGCCAGCCAAACAAAATCCTTTCCACTTGTCAATAAAAATCCCGATCCAACACTTATTCACACGTTTTAATAACACCACGATCAGGACAATATATCGCCTTTTCCACTTCAGAAATTATCTTTCCAATAATTATTAACAAAACATTTTTATCTTTCAAACTCCTACTCATAAACAATGATGCATGAATCCTAGTAGTTTGAGAGCAAGACCATTTATAGGGACTTGTAAATGTATACACGACAGAGAGAATGAGTGTAGTGACAGAGTGGAGAACACGGACATGGAGTGTATCCCGAACGAACACCAAAATCCAACTGGCTCTCCTTCCAAAACGAGGAGCTTTTTCGCTGGAAAAGCAAAAGTAGATTTGATAGGAGAAATAATAGAAAATGCAGGGAAAGGAAGGAGAAAGGAGTAAGTAAATGGGAAGCTATGTTATGAAAATACACACCAAATGCATTCAGCTTTCAGCTCAGCAGCAGCAACTCCTCGCGTTACTTATTCTTCGTTCTCTCTCAAAGCTTATTCCTCTTTCTTTTCTTTTCCTTCATGGAAACTCAATCCTACCACCACCTACGTCTCTATCATAACTTTGCCATCTTTGTCGACGTGTAAAAAAGTCGCTTGATAGTAGTGATGTCTTGTGCATAGTATATGTGTATATTATGCATATTATTGTGTATTATATGCATTCATTACTCTTTTGGTCTTTTAAAAGGTAATGATTACAATCTTTGCAATTGGAAAATGTACACTAAACCAGAATATATTATGTAGAATGAAATATAAATGTACGTATAACATACATTTACATCATTCAAATATTTTATTTTTTATTTAACTAAAAGTGAAAGATACAGGAGATACAAAACAACACTTGTATGAAAAGGGAAAGGTTAATTCCGACATATTTATCAATTCTTTATTATTCCGTACTAACAATTTAATTGATTCTGAGCCCTAAATAAATCATTCTGTACGAATAAACTGTTATGTTTGTGATTATACCATATACCTAAACAGAACAACAATTTCTCTCATATACATATACTGTACATCCACGATTAAATGCAATTTAAACGTATGTCCTATTACGAATATTTTTTTTGCAATTTTATATTATTTATCCTACCAATTGAGTCACTGTCGATGATTAAAGCTCAAATCCAGAACTGTCAAAACAGTACGAAACCCATCCGTCTGGTTTTGATTTTTCCCATAGAAGAAATAACGAATTCGGAGGCGCCACATTTCCTGTGTGCATATATTTTTGGCTTTTGATAATTTTCCTGGATTCCTGGATACGTTTAATTTAATTATGGTAATTGTACCAAAAAGTTCATGTGTTTTGCTACTACCCTACAATTATGAGTGCTTGGTGAATACAAACTAAAAACAATCTACTTTTATATAGCAGTAATACTTCCTTATTTATATCATTTCCATCATTTTGGCTACTTGAGTAATTGTTGTCACAATTTGATGAGCCATGTGGCAATAACCTTGTCGAATTTTTTATTTTCCAACAGTATTCTGCCCACAATGAAATGTAAGACTTATTTTAGACAAGTCAACCAGTCGTTTTACACACTATTTTAAAGTATGTATGCAATACACCAGATTTCTTTGAGCTATTGATCCCTCTAAAATAATTGTGTCTAATTTCTCGTTTGGTTAGCTATTCATTGCAGAAGATAAATCACACTCACTATATGATAATGTAATAATTATGCTATAATAAAAACTATTTTTATTCAGTGTCTTTATATACATGTAGTTTATGTGTATAGTTTCCGGAAAAGACCGTTCTACTACTGTATACTCATTATAAAATCACTTTTACACTTTATACGTAACCATAATACATATTTACATTATATTTTGTCTCCATTTAGGATCACAGTAGCATGTCGTGTAATCAATTAGCCTCGTTTCTGTTTGCCAAGTTTTCTTAAGCATCGTTGCCGAAATTTTCTGCATTCCAGCTCTGTTTCAAAGCGATTGGCATTTCCTCCACAGCCTCCTATGATTGGCCCCCCAAAAATTATTTTGATTAGCAATTCAATTGACATTTAGGATTTGTAATATAATTCACCTGGAAAAAATTCTTATATTCATACTTACCGTAAACGAATGGTTTGCACATGTCTGCTTGGATATCATAATAAAAGCTGGGAAAGTATGCATAGCAAAATCCAGTCTCCGCCGGCAAATTACAAAGATCTGCAATATTAAGGAACAAAAAAAATCCGACCCATATAATTAAATTAAACGCAAACAATCAAAACCTTCAAAAATATTTTTACCTTGCACAATATCTGCATTCCGGTCCAAACAAAAAATTCCAGAGGATAAGAGCGTTGTGTGAATTATTAAGAAAATTGATGCTGTACGAATGCCAAAGTGACCCATTTTTAACATATACAAATGTATCTTATCGGTTTCTGCGTACTACTACTCATAGATACTAAACATTAGTCTAAACTCGACTGCAACTAGAATGCAATCATCAAGACATTTTATAGACAAGTCAAATTCATTTCACTCAAAAATTGAAATTGATACGAACTGCAATGAATACAAGATGCCGCGAGGAGTGTAAACAAAGTCGTCAAATGCATATTATATCATTTTTACAACTTTTAACAATGCTGTTAAACAAACAAATCTTTTGCAGGCAATACAAATACTTCCTATATTAATTCCGTCTTAAAATATATGTAGTATGGATGTTAAAAGTAAAACGCAATGTGAAATCTCATTAATTCGTCGTTTTATTTCAAATAAAGCATAATTTGCATGATGTTTCCGGACAAAAAGCATGAAGGTCGGCCAGGCTGAGTATATAAGGTGCAGTTTTAAGGCATGCAGCCTGAAGTCGGTTATACAGTAATAGAGTTTTTTTTGTCATTTTCAGTATGCTGCATGGTTGATGATGAATCCAGTATACGCTTTGCCAATTATTACCTACCTTACATCATCGTAATCCTACCCTCATAATAAACACCCTGTGGAGTTCATCAAGTCATTAAATATTTTCTTGTGTCCATTCAATGTCACTGCATACTACACCACAAAATTTAATGAAGTTTTTTGTTGCAGTAAAAAGAGCAAAATAATATCCTTGCACTACCATTCTTTAAGGCAGTTACAGAAATAAAATGTTATAACGCATGCATTTCCTTTTAAAACATATATACATCCCCACGAGCATGTCGTAATCGTAATAATAAAAGTTAATATTTGATGCATAGATGAATGTAAGTCAAAGCAGAATGAATTGCAATTTTTATGCTTAATTTAACGAATAATGCCACGATTTATTTCAACCAATCATATATAATAATCTTACAATTACTTTTTTTCGTCATTATATGTTTCCTAATAATCTTTTTACTTCATCCTGTTCTTTATGTGACATATCATATCATATCTCTTTCTTTCCTGCTTCCAGTTTTGCTGCAACTGCAAGTTTCATGTAAGGTAGCATGTATGTACAAACCAGAAGAATCAAAATGCTGGGAAGTGAACAAAGCTCTCATCGACATCTCCAAAAGGCAATTATTGAAAATCTTCTCAAACATTTTATTACGATTAATCGTATTAAAACATTTCACCGGACATTTTCATTATATGGCCGCACATTTTGTTGAATTTTGCTGAGTTCAATTGTATTGTAAAATCTTTTCATTATAAATAGGTATATTAGTCATATATTATTCTTTGGGGCTACTTTATATCAGTCGGCCAGCATGTTGTAAAAATCAAAGGTTATTTTAAAGTGAATGCATTGCCAATTGCCAGTACTACTTGTAATTCAAGGAGTGAAAACAGACTTCCATTCACATCAGAGGTTAGACCTCAAAAAAGTTTTGAAATATTTCATTTCCTTTTCTACAGAAAAAAATGTGCAAACTTTGTGGTTTTCTTTTCGTTCTTTTTTTGTGAAAAATTAGACGAGCATAAATCATTCACTAAAGAAATGGAAGGATGGCCACACTCCCTCTCATCACAGTAAAAGGAAGTACTCGAGAGAGAGACCATGAAGTTAGATGACTACTACCACCACTAAAAATGTGTGCATATTATTTGAGCTGAAGTAAGGTCTAGTCAACCCAAAACCAAACCAAGAAAAAAAACGATAATATAAAAGAAAATGCCTTTTTGTACGCCTCTGGTCACATAACACTGGTTCGCAACAACAGCAACAACTCATTGAAAGTCTCTTTGCTTCGCTTAGCGAAAATGTCCTTTTCATAGCTCAGCTTCCTGTCCTGTACCCAAGAAGTTTTACTCTTACAATACGTCTCCGCAAAAACCTGAGTAATAAATACATAATAATATTTATAAAACTGCAATATCCAACTCCACATAACATTATCATCACAAGGATCTCATAAAAACACAACAGAATATTATTTTTTGCCCAATGCAGCGATTTCCCTTTTTCGTGCTTTTCTATTCCCATAAAAATCTTTTCCCTTCTACTCATCTCCGGATTATGTTGTTTTCATGTTCTCCCTGGCATAAAAAAACACTTTTACAAAGTCCTCAGATATCGAAATATTTACCAGAGTGGACCTTTTGTCCCGTCCTTTTTTCTATTTCGGAGAAAAATGGGAAAGTTTACTCTATCTGCTCAACGAGTTCTTCATGTTTCCTTTCTTATCTACAGATTAGACAAATGTACAGATTTACAATATCGCAATCACGTGATTTTCTTCTGAAAATCTGACTCATGTATTTACTGCATTTTTCGTATCGGACATGAGATTATTTAAGCTTGGCAACTTTGTAGCTACGATTAATTTCGTATTTTTTTCACTGCATCCAGAAACAAACGTTAATATAAAGCGGAAAGGGCACAAGGACAAAAAATAAACTGAAAGAAAGAATCCTCAGATTTTTTTGATTTCCTATTTTCCCCTTAAACTTTACAACTCGTTCTCCATAAACATTTAATTATTGTTAATGTTCGTTGTTAAGTTTTCGTCTACCATCCAAATGAAATGACTAAAATCATATCTTGGTATCCTTTTCTTTTTCAATGACATCCATTATAATCTTCCAAGTTTTCAAACACCCGAAGCCCATTTTGCCTGTTTTAGTAATAATTTTATTTTCCCCCTTCAATTCTACTTACACTACATGTGCTAACTTTACGTGGACAAGCAAAGTAGAATCTCTGAAAACCGAAGAGATGATAGAGATAAAGGAATGCCTTTCACTTCCGCATTCAATCCAGTACAGAACATACTAAAAAGTGAAAGTTGGACCGATAGTGGACTTGACGTTTTGAATATACGGAAATGTTAGGAATATGAGGGCTCTTCTATGATGGCTTGATGGCTAATGACGAGATGACCTTGTCTATACGTTTCGTTCGACAATTTCTCTATGATGGAAAAAACATGACTAATTAATACAGCTTTGCAAACGTTGTTGCCTAATGCGGTTATTCACAATTCGCAAGCAAATGTTTACAGAGAGACAGCCTTGGAGGACAGGTTTGGAGACGCCGGAATACCAAGGACAAAGACAGACACATCAGAACAGTAGGTCGCACGTGTATGACGTGTGTTCAAATTTATTTGTAAGAATGATATAACTGGAAACGAGCAAAGTAACTATTTCCAGCAGTTTTTTTCATAACACTTTTTTACAAGGTTACGCGATAAGTAGAGATGCAACATGCAAATTATGCAATCATAAAAGTAGCGCAATCATCAGGAGAAAATGTCACAATGAGAACTCCTCCAGATTATCCAGATATTTTAATATACACTTAATTATTTACCACTTGTATTAACTTAACTTATTATATGTACCTATTAAACTTTGCTTTTCTGATGTCATTATTATGACTTAATGCTATGATGATTTTCCGTCAGTCATTCATCAGTAAAACGTCAATGAAGAGTGGACTCAGTGGACAATAGGTAAAGGTTTCTATTTGTGATTGGTTAAGGTGAAGGTGCCAAACATATATCTTATCTCCATCTGAAAAGCTTTTTAGCTCATTTTGGTTCTAAGCGCCATCTAAGACTCCGCATTTTAAATAAAATCAGTATGTGCTGGAGGAGTTGGCTAGAACATAGGACAAAATAGTTGCTAGCTTCTACTAGTGGATGACATACCGTTAGTTTAGTTTGACTAAGCTTAAATAGCTGGTTCCGGTTTTTTGGATTCATAAACTGTCGACATAAAAGATTTTATTAAAATGCATAACGCTGGTCGCTGACCAGCTTTAATTTTTGCACCAATATTTGCAACTTGCAAGTTGCAACACATCATGTTATGAAAAGCGGCCAATTATGAGTGATAAACAATTAACCGAGTTAAATTGCAAGGAATCACTTTTCTTGAACATGCAATCATTGTAAGCAACGCCATTCATTAACGCTAAAAAGAGCGATGCTGCCAGAGACGCCATCGCAATTAGCAAGCAGGTTGGGGAATCTAAAAAGAGAAGTATCGTTGATGGTTCCAATGTCCAACTTCCAATGTCTTGTCTCAAACTTGTCAGCGTTTCTGCACTCTGCACGTGCATTTGAGTCAGCTGGATTCCTCATCTGTTCTTTTGTTTATTCTTGTTTGTGTACATGCTCTGCATAAACACTTTAATACGCTTTAATGCATTCTTTTAGCATTGATTTGCTCTGCGTATTGCTTAACGTATAAAATGTTTGCATTGGCGAATTGGCGATATAACAGTTTTAACTGCGCAAATATTTGATAGGTTAACGCTTACCTCTCCGAAAATGTCTTCACTCTTACAAAAGTTAGCTAACTTTTCTATTAGATAATTACAAAGAATAACTTCAAACTGGCTATTCGCGAATGTGGCAAGCATGACACTGAAAGTTATAATTTGGTGCATAATGAAGTATAAGCTTGCAGGAAGCAGTTAAGTGCTAAACGGTAAATGGCATTAAATGATTAATTGGTTGTATAAGTACACAGTGCAAACAAACATGCGATTCGGGACATGCACTGTACTGTTAAATGTGATGTAGTCGTCGTAGAATTGGTGTTTGGGTTTGTATTTAAAGGTGAAACTTTCTCCATTTTAAATTGAACGAACGTAAAAAATGACCAAAATAGTTTAATTGCAAGTTTGTGCTAGTGTCGACTGTTTTAGTCTGCAAGAATGGAGGCGGGTGTTGCGAAGCCAAAGAGGAAGAGTAAAAGGCGTTCTTCCAAATCTGTGGCGGAAGAGGTAATTGATTAGTTTACGTATTGACGATCAGGTGTAAATTACGGGAATGAAATGAATTTTGATCTGTGAGTTTTTACTAATAGTTGTCACTTTAAAATATTTTGACAGGTTACGACGGACTCGCCCCGTGGATCTGTTCCGGAAGCCCCGACAAGTGAAGAAATCCAACAGATATTTTCACAGTTAAAACTGGAAGGTGCTGCTGTTGAAGACGCTGAGATTAATTCAAATTGTGTTCCAGTAGTGGATAAGGAAAGTGTTGCGGACAGGGTCAATGAAGTCAACGAGGAGACGCTTAGTACCAACAGGAATGTGAAGCCTGAAGAAAAAGAAATTAATCACGAGTCTCCTTTGCCCTGTGAAGCTGGTGTCTCCGATTTGGAGGAAATCAACGCTAATTCAAAGCAGAAAGAAGAATTTAGTGAGCCTACCGACTCTAATGTAGTATTGGACAGTAAGGTTCCAGTTCCTGTTACGTTGTACCCTAACCTAGATGAGATTGAGTGCACTGAAGCGGTTGAGATTAATTTGCAAACTGTGAACATAAACGAGTTAGATGAAAGTGTGGATCCCTGCGAGGAAGCAGTTCCTACGGCCCCGACGAAAACTGCATCTGGGATATTTTTCAGTCTTGTTCCTGGACAATTGTCTGACCAAAATATATCTCGGTTGGGTGAAGTAGCGGAGGATGTCACTCGGACATCCACAGTTGAATTATCTAACATCCTCCAAAGGATTCGATCGCCACAGTGTCATGTTTCACAAATTGCTTCCTTGTACAACAACTTGTTCATTGAAAATTGCGATGTTGATGTGAAGGAATTTTTAAATTCAACTAAAAGCGCTTACGATGGTTATGAATTGTACGAGCTTTTGTGCAATTATCAGCGAGCGTTCAATCAACTTGCTGTTTGCGAAAAGTCTCTCTATGAATTAAGGGAACAGTTTTCCGATTATGAGAAGAATGTGTGGACAGTCAACTCAGAAACGATTAGTGAAGAAGCCACGTGCAGAGATGAAAATAGCGTGCAAGCAACTCACCAGTTCCACACAGCCAGGTTTAATCATGATGTTTTCTCACAACTGGAGAGAGCCCTGAAGCAAGTGAAGGAGCTCACCAAAGATTCCTTTCCACTGTATACCTACTCTGTTCAATTATGTAGAACTCAGGTTGACCACTTTTTTCATAAAAATTTCGGTCATATCAACCTTCAAAGTTTTGAAATCCAAGGTTATCATGTGGACTACCCGAATGCTGAAGTTGGAAGTACAGCCAACAATCTTCGAATGTCAATTTCTACATTGTTCATCTTTGTACGGAAAGCGTCACTTCACCCGTCATTTCTTAATGATTGCAAAAGATGGCTGTCGAATTGTGTTGGCCTTTTGCTGCGAATTGCAACTTTAAGAGATCATCTTTTCCTCTTGAATCACATTCTTCGAATACCTCCCGGACACATCAGTAAATGGGCTTGCTCGTTTGTCCAGATCCCCAAAATTCCCATACCGAATCATCCTTCTGAATATTTTGGAACATTTAGTCATCTTTATTTGGACTACGCTCTGGCAGCATTAAATCTGATTCTAAAGCCTGTGATAAAACGAGAGGACTTTTTAAAACACCATGAACCACCTTACAAAATGGTGGGCAATAGTGATTCCTCACATCAATGGGTTGTGATTGATTCGGATGGCGAAGACGATCCTGAGGATGCTTCATTTTTTAAGGAAAGTGATCTCACATCTCTACTTCATCAGGTAATAATCAAGCAGTTATGGCAAAGTTTTCATTTTTTATACTAAAAATCTGAAATAATGGTTGAAAGTCTTTAAAAATACAAATTCTCTTCATAGATACCTTTTGACCGGATATTCAAACGCGTCCTGTTTATCTGTGAAAATCAAGGCATTGATATATACGACATCCAAGCAGTTAATGAGACAAATGTGCTGAAACTAATAGAGTTTATGAGACAGTTGGTGACTACATTGGGCCAGGGATTTACGTCGTACTACACCGATCGGTATTCCTGATTTATTTTGGACAGTGCATAAATTGTTGACCAAACTTTGGTCTACAAATAATTTGTATTTGCTTGGCATTTCAGGTACCGCCAGTTAATCAAGCTAATTGGACGTCTAATTCTTCATGCCACCAAATACGTCACTGAGCATGTAGAAAATTTTGTAAATCGAGATGGTCAGCCAAGCATACCAGAACCAGTTGTTAACGCTGAATACGACCTGTTTCTCATGAACTCAGTTTCTGTGCTTTTAAGTGGTAGAAATATTGGAACCTTGCAGTTCCTCGCTGCAATCCCTTTTCATTTAGTAAATGCTGATATTTTATGGGATTGTTATGCCCTGATCACCAAGTGGGCTACCAGTGAAAGGGATGGAGTGGCCAGTGAAGATATTTCCTATGAATTTGAAAACGATTTAGTATCTATGAACGAGTCGGATGCATTTTATCTGCTGAATACACTATCAAATATGGCTATTGCTCGGGAAGGAAGGGAACAAGACTTTGTTAGAATCGTCACTTATCATTTGTTTCAAGTATGATACGTCCGTCATTTCAAAATAATGATAAAATGCACTATTTAACATATAGGCTACAAAAGCCATTTTTAAATGCATACAGATTTTTAATTTTTAAATGACATTTTCAATTTTGTTTTCTTCATTTTTAGATCGGCTTCTTGAGCCCTGTGACACGAGACAGTTGCTCTAAACATGCTCGAGATTTACTTGGTGCTTTGACAAAGAAATATCCATACTTGATATCTATTTTGCTTGATGTAGTGAAAATGAAAATGGAAGTTTTGGATAGCGTAAGTGAAATTTAAATTAGAGCATTGCGATTTATTAAAAGGCTTGGTATAATTAATAGCTCCGTTATTTTTTAAAACAGCTTTCATTGTACTTGATGAAAGAGTTGGCGTTTGACGTATGGAAACCTACCATCTTTGATTTAAAACTGCTCTCTCATTGGTTGCTAAATTATTCGGTTGCTGCTATTGAAAGTCAAACTAGTCGATTTGTGATTCAGTCAATGAACTGGGGATTTGATGAGAAAGGGGAGTTATTTTTGCCTTATGAAATCCATTTAAAGGTTAGTCACAAGAGTCATCACAAGACTTTGTCACATTCATATATTCGTCATCCCCTTGAAAGTTGATTGCCGATTGCATTTCAAATGTCTTTCATCTCAAACAGGTTGCTTTACTTGTGCTTGAAGCGCATTCTCGATGGGTAAAAACTCAGTCCTTGTTGTCTGAGAGTATGAAACAAGTATCGTCGTTTGCGGGGAAAAGTCAAGATAATTTTGGTGCTTGGTCATGGGACTTGGTAATGAAACTTCATCTACATATCTTCGATCGAAGCAATAATGGAGTTCGACTAGCAACTACGCTGCGAGTAAGCAAACTTTCACAGAATTAAAGACAAGTTCTTCATCAAGTTATTCTATGTCTTACGACTTGACTTCTTCATAATGTCATGTAATTTTTTTCCCATTTTAGACTCTACCAACATTTGAAAGTCATCCTGAACTTGAAAATTTACGAACAGGAGTGTCTGAAAAAAATCCATTTGCATCTTTCCTTGCGTTATTAATAACACCATTGGGCCACTCCATCCCAGTTGTTTGCCCTCATGGCATTGAACAATTAGAGGTGATGATTCTCAATTCAAAATATGAAGCAGTTTTGCATGTATTGTTCTTTTTGACGCCTCTCTTTGCTGGATGTCGGGAAGCATTGCACAGAAACGAAAAGTAAGTGAGAGCTCTAATCAGCAAGTTATAGCTAATCAAACAGCTTAACATAAAGCAATGCATTGGTTTAAAACTCATGTAATTCATTACTGCAGATTTCGGGGTGTGTTGACCGCATTACTGGCTGCTGACATGACGTACATGAGGATGGCAAAAAATTTAATAAAATATGACTTTCCGGGCTATTACACAAAAATGTTTGGAGACATGGTGTCTTCCCAAATACAGCAGTCGTTTAGATTCCAAACGTCAACCACCGCTTTAATCAAGCTGTGGATCGATTGTATTACAAAACTTGAAAATTGGAACAAGGATCGTAACGCTCTCCATGTTCTCGATGTTATTGCAAAGTATTGCTTTCCCCGAGAGGAGTGGCAAAACTGCTTCATGGAGCATTACTCTTCGGTGTACAAAGTTAGTTAAAAATTTATTACCACAAAATAACTTCTATAATGATCTGGATCATAGTTTCCATTTAATAATTACTTTATAGGAATTGTCAGCAACAACACAGTCCGGAATAGCGTCATTTTTATTTTCTTGGTCAAGTCAAGCAAAAACGTTACTTCCAACTCCATTTTATCCGTCTTCTCCATATTTTACTTTTGGGATCCTTACTATTGAAACGAATTTAGAAAATGAAACTGGCTTTTGGAATTCTGTAATGGTATCTTTAGCAAATCCCAAAACCTCAGTGGATGCAGCAGTGAAAGTGAGTTAAAAATATAAACCATCGTCCGTTACCAATCATTATCATACTATTCGAAAGCATCTATATAACTTGTGTTATGTCTTTTCTTTACAGAAAGCCTGCAACACTTCCAAGTTCACCACATCTCCAAACTTTCTTACAATATATCGTTGGGCACAATTTGCGTTGGAACTTCCAGTAGATCATGAATTAATATTTCTAATTTGGCAAAAGTTTTTCAGTCGATTTCTCTTTCGTCCGATTACTGGGTATTATAATAGTTAACATGTTTTCTTAACTGTGTGCAGCTTTTAAAGACATAGGCACATATAAATATATAATGTCTGGATAATTTTTCCATTTACAGTGATTCAAATCAGGGAGTGGGTGTGGGTGAAAGATTTTTTGAAGGAATGGTGAATACTGCGTTTGTAAAACGGTTGAAAGCACGTTTGTTCGAGATGCTTGAACACTACCGGAGCTCTCTTAGTGCGATGGAAATGATATCAGTAGAGGAAAATGCGTCTGAGAACCCAACAATCATAATCGATTATTTAAAGGAATGTGTGAGGTAAAGTACACGTTTTGTTCCAATTTTGTTGCTTGCAATTATAAGTATTAAAAGTGTCTTCAATAGATTATGTTATCTATTTTAGCGTTGCAACAGCATTTACACTCTGGATAGATGATCCCCAAATGCACAGTGCTTCATTGTATCTTCCCGCATTACCACCTCAGTTTTTACCACTACGTCTTCTCTCTGTTATGGAGGGCTGTCAGATCGAATGTAAAGAGTTTGTCAATCAAGATGATATAGAGGCTAGTGTACGGTTGGTAGCAGTAAATTACGCAGCACTGATTAGTCGTTCCAGTTGGTACGAGAGCAGTAGGCGACGTAGGGCTCAAAGTAGTACCACGTATGATGATCGACAAGATGAAATTCTTCGAAGGCTTGCTACTTACGATCAGCCAATGGAGCCACCACCTGCTCCCACCTTTGATCGAATTCTTCCAATTATTCCTGGAATGATGCTTGTCGAACCTAAATCTATGCTAAATGGCATATCACAACACTTTAAAAGTCTGACTGATTTTGCGCAGTAAGTCACTGAATGCTGAAATTTCTGTCTGTGCCTTTTAAAAGTTTGTAGAATTGTTGATTCACAAATTATTTATTCCTTACTTTCTCAGATGTTTTTCACTGCAAATATCGCAGCAAACTGCCTTAGATTGTTGCTACTGCGAAAGTCTACCTGAGCTGTACAACAATTTTCCAGCTGAAGCATTAGTTAACGTGAGATGTAGTGGAACAAAAAAGTGGGGAAGCTGCAGTGGTGCCGCTCACGTACTATTTAAGGTATGATAATTTTATTTTTATTGAATCCAAACATAAATCAGACTTATCTGCTTTACCTATAACTCTACATTACACTTCAGTTTACTGAAGCCCGACTGAACGAATCGGTTGGAAGGAGGATTCATCAGAATCGCACTGACTATGAGTGTCTTTTAAATGAAAAGCTTCTGCAACCCCCAAGAATGCAAGTCTGTGTCGCAGCAGTTTTGTTGGAGGATTTTATCACGTAAGAGAATACGCACTATAAATTTTCATACAAGACTTTACATGCTAATTTTAATTGATGTCATTTTATAATTGAAAGGACGCTTATAATGAACTTCCGCAATCTTTGCGATAACCATTCCGAGCAAGCCAAGACATGTTCAGTTGGTGCTGAACTATTTTATCAGCTAGTGGAGCTTATAAATGATGAAACGAATTTCTATCCACCTACTCGCCAACTCTTTACATCATCTACGGAGGTCCTCGGCAGGGAATTTATTTCTCCTGATTCTAGTCAATACAAAAGACTTGTCAATACTTGCATAGCCAAGCCACACCTTATCGGAGTGCTTGCCCCCAATATCAATCTTGCAATGTGTTCCACATCTAATTTAATTGAAATTTATAAGGACGTAACTAACATTCCAAAGAAGGATGCTGATCTCGCGTTTGTGATACTAACAAAAGTATGGAGAATGCATGGAGATATTTATTTTAAACGTTGAATTATATGAGGTTTGGTCGGTTTGGGTTATTAAATTTATGATTTGGGTGTTTGCAGTTTGACATTACATCATGGCTACGCAAGACCAAACCAAAGTTGTTTGAGCGTTCGCAACTAATTTCCTACATTTGGAAAGCTATCACCAGTGAAGGTTTTGATCCAGAGCAGTGTCCAATGGTATATGATGTGTTTAGAAATCACTTCAAGGCAATGCTTCTGTTCGATTTCCCTCAACATTATGGGGAAATCCTCAATTATTTGCTGGAGGGAAGTGAGGGGCAAATCGTTCCGTTGATGATATGGTTCGATTTTTTCAACTGCCTAAGTCGTAATGCAATCCGTTTTAAATCTGGAATGGATTCAGCAGTCAAACGAAGGGAGATTAAGAGATTTGCGACTGAAGCAAATATAATTCACCATCAAGAACTGATTGAAACTGCAAAATTATTAGCTAAGCATTTTACGAAGGAACGATTATCTTATGGAATCTATGGCTTGTATCCCAAGTATAGGAACTACATTGAAGCCTTGTCATGCTTTATGCAGTTGATATCAGTGAGTATTGTCGCCTCAACGCTGAAGAATTCAAAAGGCTCCCTTTCTCAAAAAAGTAAAATATGCATTATTGTATAATCTATAATCTGCTTGTAACCAGTATAATTGTAATGGTCTTATGAAATGGCTTTTCTCTTTTTTAGTCGTAGAAAGCATTTGGCCAGTTTTGCATGATTTATATGCGCCTTGGATATTACCTTACAACCAGAAAACTATTCAACAGCAATGTGCCCAATGGATTCAGCAAATGAACTTTGACAGTGCCAGTGTACTACATCCATGGGTCGCCAATGATTCGTCATTTGCTACTGTTTTTATGAATGATTTCACTGATTGTCTCATGTTCCTTGTTGAAACCTTGCCAGGTATTGGAATTGGTTTTTGTCACTTTTCATACTTATTTTTTCAATGAGCCTTTCAATTTAATGAATGTTTACTTCTTACTTATTTTAGGTACCGGATCGCTATTTTCGTGTCTTTGGGGCTTCTATGTTGAAAATTATGCCAACAGTGGTGTAAAGCCACATGTGCTAGGTGTCGTCCATAATTGTTTGGTTAGTGTTCCTTGGACCATCTTTTGGCCAAATTTTTCTGATGTGGAAACTATGAATAGGGTTGTGGAAAAATATCTTCCGTCCTGTCACAGCTTTTTAGCTGTGATTTTTGCTCAAGTTAATTGGCTGGAATGGATCAAACACTTGAGCCCTTCAATGATTTCGAAAGGTTTCGGTATTCTGCTGAACCTAACTGTAAGATTAGCCAACGATGCTATCGCTAGAGAGGTATACACAATCTAATACAAATAGTGTTAGCTTATCGTTAATTTTAGTGTTTTAAACCCTAATAATTATTGGCATTACTGTAGAGTCCGAGTTGGGTTTGTGTAATGGAACGAGCACTGTTTCAAATGACATGGGAAAATGTGAGTCCGTCCAGTCTCGAACCAATTCTAAATTGGTTTGTTATGAGCATTGATCCCCGTGTTGTGCTCCATTTGGATACAGGTCATCATATGGATAAAGCTGTCCTAAAGTAGGAAACCTTTTTAAAAACTCATTACATTACCCTACTCTTAACATCAGTGTTGCCTTCACACATTAATAATTTTATTTGATGGTTCTAGTTTACTCAAACTAGCATCAGGATTTATCGTTCCAGACATTCCTCCTCCATCGACGACTCCCAGTGGCAGACATGGACGTATTGATGTTCCACATAAGAGATACCTGTTTGTACGCTCATATATTCGGCTTCTCGTCACAGTGTCATCAAAGTACAAGCAAATGCTTGGAACTCATTCCAAAAGCTTTGAAGAATCTATTACATTGCTAATGGATGACATAGTTGCTGTGATTCGAAAAGAAAGTGAGTCGAAATGTGCTGGTTTCCAATTTAATATAAATACATAATTGTAAATAAGGCTATAAAATGCTATAACTTTTTGCATTCTGAAGGCACACAGGTAGAAGAGTTCCTTCCCCAACTTCAGGAGTTGGTAGCACTTATGAGTAACCATTATTTAGGAACAATTGCAAGAAATGCACTAATTGAATGGTGCAATTCAAGAAGAGATGCTCCCCTATCGGTCCTATATACGTTGGTGCAATTGAGCTTTTCTGCAAAGGTGCCCGCATATGTCGTTGTTCCTTTAGTGGAGACTGTGATGAATTTGTGTTTTGCACACCCAGGTCAGCTTTAGTCAAACTTCATTATTAGCTATGCTGAAATTACAATATTTATTATCCAATTCTGTTTTCTTTCGTTGGTTAGGTGCTACGTGGACAGATTTGTGTGAAAAGGCAACTCTCACTCCGGATGAAAGAGAAGTGGCAAGTTACTTTGAAGTATCTTCTAAGGATGGACATTTCCTTGTGTTGTATGTCCTTCTAACGAAACGTCGCCGACTGATATGTAACGGAGGTGTAAATTCCATCAACTTTTTGTCGGATATCCTTAAAAATCTGAAGCCACGGTGCGTCCAAATGGATTTTAAATACCATACAATTATCATATTAATATATGATTGTTAAAGTCATATTATGTTTTTCCGCATTCACAGGGAATCGAATGAAGAAGCTATGCCCCTGATTTACGGCAGCATGATTAAATGTATTGTGCGGATTCTTCAGCCTGAGAGTCCAACCTCGCAAATTTTAGACGCAATCACTAAATGTGCTAAGAAATTTTTGATTTCGTTGGCGCAGCATTTATCCTTGTATTCTGACGATAAACAAAGCTGGGGTCTGTTGGGAGCTCTCGGACTCGGAAAAGCCTCACAGTTGACTGTAAAGTACGTGCATACCTATGTATAATGTAATTAATATTTGGTACGCAGCATGGATCAATTGCATTTATCATTCGCTCTGAGAATTAACAAATGGTTTTTTTTATTGAAAAATAGGGGACGCCTGTTTGCTAGGTGCCTCGGGGTTTTCATTTTGGCTCAGGTCCCATCAAACGCTGATATTAGAATCAAGGGAAATGGATCAACGGGTAGCTCGGATTCTCCTACTGATTCTTCTGGCAGGTTTGTTTGCCACCTAATAGCTAGTATTTTAAGCTGGGTGGGAGCTTAAATTGATCATTAGTATGTAAATCATTGTGTGGTACTACTTTCTCCATTTTTCCAGCCCGGGGAAGCCAAATTCGGAATACACTTCGTCAATGGAGAAATTGGTCGCTTTAAAAGCAAACCGTCAGTACGCGTCATTGGAGGAAATTGTGGACTTTGCTGTTGAATTTACTGAAAACGCTTCAAACTCCTTAGGGAATATTGACATTTTTATTAAGCAACTGAATGGATTTTTGTTTACTGGAAGATATTTGTTTGAATCATAACCGAATAGACGAATGGTATTTTTTAGCTCTAAGTATTTTTATTGTTAGTGTTCGGGATTATTTTTAACCAGAGTCGTTGTTTGTTCAGAATATAATTTATTAAATTAATGTGAAGCCAAATAAATATTTCGTGATGCAAAGATGATATAAATGCAGTATTTTCTTAAAGACATGCATCATTTAATAAACTATTGTACCTATTCTTATAAAGCTATGAAGAAAAAATGAAAGAATTGGTAGATTGTTCTATAATTGTTTTATTGTTTTCTGTTTTGTGTGATGCTCAAAATCTCATCCCAAAGAATTAGTGAAGGCTTAAAATTAACACTAAG
>JAQIXX010004029.1:0-17515 GCA_034700605.1 Willowsia nigromaculata
TGTCAAACTGCATAATCTGTAATTATACTTAATCACTAATCCTAATCCCATATGCATTTTCATTCACCAATTAATCACCTAATCACCAGTGAATGTCATTGATGGTAATCACCAATCACTAATCACCGTTAAAAATAAAAATTTCATTTAATCACAATCACTAATCACTTAACAAAATTCGGGTGATTACCCAAGCCTGGGAAACACACAGATCCATTACGAGATGAGAAAAAGTTGTTTAATTTTTGTGATCCCGTCATCATCAGTGAATCTGCAACCCCTTGGGTGGGAGATGGAGTCAGAATAGTCAGATGTTATGCGGGAACTAAGGCTGCTTAGAAGTTGTTGAAAGTTTTTGGGTCGCCACTGGTAACAAATTACATGCTACTCCAGTGATACCGGTTTATTAGATCATGACATGATGAAAAGGCCTGTTGCTTATTTTTTTGATCTTTAGTCGTGTCCATTCTCTTCGTATATCCACTAACATGAATACACTAATATTAGTATTAAGCTGTTACTGCAGTCATTATCATTGTACATCGTAATCTAAATTGCCTGCATCATCATCATCATAATAACAATAACTGCGGTTGGCAAATGTCAATGGATGTACAAGTAATAGTATTGTGTCAAAATTACATAAACAAATATAATCAGTAACTTGCTTACAAACGAGACAGAATGACAGAATATAAATGAAATAGTGGTCTCATTTGTAGCAAGTATGGGTTCACTTTGCTGGTCATTACGAGAAGAAAAACATTAAGAGGAGCTAGTAAGTGATGCATGCAGATACTTAAGGCATCTCAGTTTTGCAGAATAATTATAACAAGAAGTGCAACAATGATGACAAACCTAGTAAAACATACATGCATACCACACAAAAGTTATTAGTTCAACATTACTCGATTCTAACTACTACTTTCAAATATTTGTATATGAATGTAGCAAGCCCTATAACGCGAAGCATTTTAAAACATTTTTTTTGTAACAAGAGAAGCAAAAAGGTAACTGCTGTCACAGAGGTTTTCTTTGTAAAGGCACGATACATTTAATGCAACTGCATATTTTATTATACCAACAAGCTGAATCTCGCATACTAGATGGAACATGCTAAAGTTCTGATACCAATGCGGATTCCTACCTGCTGAGCGACAACTTCCAAAAAGCTCCTTACTGTGAGAACGGAACGAGATAAAAAATATTCATTCAAATTGATTCATACAACACACCACCATCACTCAACAAAGATTAAAGTGGTAATGCAAAATTCAAGAAGTTTTCAAGACAATTGTGCTGAACGCAAAGGTCTTGATACGTACTCAAGTAATACTGGTATTTAATATATAAGATTTCAATTTGACTGCATAAATACATGCATTTTCGCTTATCGATCTTCATAGACATAGCTGAATTCAATAAAGAAAATGGGATGAAATACTCTACCTTGCTTGTTAGTTATTATTTTATTACGTGCAAATGCAAAACTGGTTCTTACAAACTGAGCAATATTATAATTGAAATGCAATATATTAAAACTCTGTAAACAATGAGGATAAGAATTCGAATATCTTACACAGCAATAATAATACCATCATCATCACCACTACCACTAACTCAAGTGTTGTCGCCGTGAGTAGATGTAGCTGAAACGAATATAGACGGGCGATGAGACGGGAAAAACTTGAAGACGAGAAGACACACAGGAGATATTCTGTTCCATGTGTGTACACTCAACTCAATAATGTGGCATATAAGTTGTCATCATCATCAATACTGTCAGGTTTCTTTAAAAATAACCTTAAATTATACACAATTACCGAGAGGCTCTTCAAGCCGACCCACCAACACCGACAAGATAAAAAAAAAACTTTTGCAAGTATTGTCGTAAATTCTCCACGCATTAAGGATCAGCTATTTGCCAATAGATAAAATAATGAAGGTGAAGTAAGTAAGTGGTCCAGTTATTGGTTTTTTTTGCATCGAATTATATCCCTATAGAAACTTGAACTATCAGATCTACCACTCCGACCTGAGAAGCAATAGGTTTTCGGCCACTTTTTCATGTTATGCAAGTGTTTTCTCAAATCAATGTCATGTTAAATGATGTCCAGAATTCAAAAGTAGAATTATGTGATCATACAGCGATCCCATGCAGATCATAGGAATTGTTGCAGTAGTAGTCCAACAGTTTGAATTAAAACAATCTACCAATATTCCAGTCCATGACACAACTTCCTAGCACTGTGATGCTGCGCTGCCAGATAAAATTGATTCATTTGCATATTTCTTGCTTTTTTCTTTGCCAGTTCCCTGGAGACATTGCAATTAAAACAAGAGCAAGAAATATTATGGTCGAGCACTTATGTTCTTGTGCTTTTTATGAAGTATCCGTAATCGTTGCTTTAGTGAAAACAGTGGATAGCGTCCCAGCCTTGGCAATTATATCGATGTACATTTTGTGCATTACCTACCTACATACAGTCCCAGGCCAAAGATACTCTAAATCTTTCCTCACATTTGCCAAAATGGAGCATTAAAATTGATGGTTATTGGAGAATGTGGTAAGAAATAAGAATTAGGAAAAAATAAGATGAAGAACAATACACCTAATCTGATGTTGTACAATGTAGAGAAAAGCATGAAGCAAATGGTAAGCATTCAGCCTGTATTTTACACACATGATGATGCTATCAGTAGAGTCTCATTTCCAGTATTCTCTGAAATATATAATTATACGATCTAAAAAGCCGGCTAGTCTTTCAATCAAAAACACATACGCATCTATTTTTTGCTTCTGATGTTCTATAATTTTATGACAACGATCCATTAAACTCACGACTTCTCGCTACACTAGTAAATAAATTAACCAGATCATATTATCAAATATAATTATAATGTCGAAATTCCTTTTTGATAATATCATTTATATTCCTCTATCATGATCTATATTACATTCAATTACTTAATTTGATCCATCATTATTGATCCGATTCGTTTTTATACTCTTCGTCTGTAATCATAATCAGAGATAAATGCTAAGGGTTAAACAGCTACAAACGAGCCACTTATTTTTTGTTATCAAAGACTTCTCTCGTTGCTGCATCTTTCTTGGTGATTTCGGAGGATATTCTAAAATCATTCTAGCTAGATCCCTCTGAAGCGATCGTACATGATAAAGATAATAATTGTATTGTTTATGATATGTGCATCTGTATTTTTGATAGTACGTGTACTACAATCGTACATCAAAATCACAACAATATGTGAAAGACAGTCATGTCTGCTTTTTAACATCTCAGTTATTATGTCATGCTGCAAAAAAAAAAGAAATTTCCCTTGCCTACTGTGTGTATGCTCCATTGTACACATAATTTGATGTGTATCTATTTATCATGTTATCTGCATACCTACGTATTGAATACCTTCAAAAGATTCGAACCGAAAATGTATAAATGTCTTAGTTATCCAGACATGCAGAGATTGGCGAGCTTCCTATTTTGAAAGAGTTGGACTTTTGCATACAAAAATTTATCTTATCGAGAAAATCCTGCTGCTATACATATTTGTTATTAGCTTATTTCGATATCCGCATAGGCAATAAACTGGGAACCGAGCACAGAATAGAGTAGAGTTGAGAAAAAATCAGTGAATATTTTTCAATGTGTACTGTTTAACGATCAGCTAATAAAGTCAATATCAATATCAAAGCACTTTATATTTCACCCCGCATACATCAATAGAATTCAAAGCTTCTGGGCTACATTGTTGTGAGAGTACATCTTTCATTTCTAAATAAACCCAGCAAGGTAGCTCATAGCAAAGTGACGAAGTAATTGTTCACTGAATTGTCCTATTTTATACTCCACTGGTCTTTCGTGATAAGGCAACAAGGGGTCTGTGCACAGATTATCTAAACAAATCGAATGATGCTAAAGATGACCATTTAAAAAATTTGGAATCTTTTCTAAGAATAACTATTTATCGATAAGATTCAAAATCACTAGTGCAGTATCGTAGGTGCTAAGGTGTAAGTATGAACGATTGTCTAAAGGAGAATTTCCTTTTAAATGACATCGCATAGACAGACGGACGGACAACATGAAATGAATAAGTCACTTTGTCACTTAATAATTTGTTGCCTCTCAATGGCTACCTGGTTAGGCAAAACTTGCCGGCCAAACTAGTACATGCTACATCGCACATTACGATTCCCATAGATAGATGCAAGAGACAACGTAATACAAAATACTGTGCACAAAGGATGTAATGTAAACTAGTTCACTTCTACTTCCTAATTTTTTACTCTCATATTACTTCAACTCTTGCCATTGACCATTCTCGCTGTAAAAGCTAATGTCGTACTCCGTCATCACTGCGATCATCTTACTTATAATTTTCATAAATATTAATATAGCTACAAGTACCTTTGTGCAAATTTTTTGATACATATTATGACTTTGTCAGATTTTTATGTCTCCCAAGGAGCCGTTGTGTACAAATGCGGACACTACGCTTGTGCAGTCTCTTGCTACGCATAAAATCCCAAATCCTACTGTTCTTGAGAATATCAAATACCAATGACTAAATACAGCAGCAGCCTGGAAATCGTAAACGAGTGATATTTCCTTTTCGAGGGAGAATCTAAGTAATTGACGTGCAACAAGTTAGATGCATTAGGTTGATATGATTATTGCTGGTAATAAATAATAATAATCTATAAGCAAAAGCAGATGAGGGCTCTCCATAATCATGCGGTACCTAGACCACAATTTCCAGACAATGATCAAGTTTATTAAATTTTAGGACTTTTTCATGTACCAAAAATGTTATTTCTTCTTTGTATGTCTACCTGCTCAATCGGAATTGATGATCGTAGGATGACGATGATTGCTATGAGTCAATATGATGCTGATGATGATGATTCAAAAGTTGATAATAATAACAATGTATGAAATGGACATATGACAAACAAAAGTGTGTAGAGGGCAATTTAGTAATAGTAAAAAAATGTCCACCTGTCTGATCAGGCATGTTGCAAGAAAATTTTACGAGTTAGTGTAGATGTAGGTTGTTGGAATTATGACATAGTCAGGGAGACAGGACAAGTACTCCATATTATGTACATTTATGAGACAAATGTTCTCATTCAAATGCATAAAATGCTTCTTTCAGTGCAAAACTCAGCCAGTTTTGATCTTTTTTATTGGTTTTTATTATTTGCGATTTTATTTATTTGGCAGGGATCACATTTTCAGATGGAAATCCATACCCCGATTTCACAGAATTCTATCAGGTACTTATCTATGCACGCTGACCGCTGTATACTCGAAAAACGTATCTATGTGCCAAGAAATTCCCGAATACAAAAGGGATGATGAGGAGTGAAGATTTTTGTAATGATTCTTGCCCTCTTACTTTTGACTACTGTGATTTTTTCCTACTTGATTCACGAGAATTCCTTGAATGCAAATATAGCGTGATTTAGAAATGATTGGTTTCTCGTTGACGGAATCAGAACGGAATAACAATGAGATGCATACGGATGATAATGATAGCGTAATATCTTATGATATGTTATTATTAATATTATTTTTAGGGTTCGAGCGTTGGAGAATCCAAAAAAAATGTGCAAAAAACAAGCACATAAAATTCAAAACATCGCAATGATTCCCCATCCAATGTATTCCATTCACCGGTTATACTGATTATGATAATGCTGTCGCAATGTTTTTTTCTTTTTGCATCATAAAATGTGCATTTACCTTGATCAACACTTGAATGACAAAAATGGATCAATTCGAACACTTTTATACTATACTCCTTGTCCGCGTGGTGGTGGATGTGGATAATGATGGATAGACGAAATCAGATTTGCATCTGTTTTTGTGAGTGAAGATGCTGAATCAAGTTTGGCAACTTGCTTAAATTATATTTTTACACTAAAACAAAAACAAAGGTCTCTTGCTCTGCATTACTAACCTCACCGTAATGTCATAGTCATGATGATGATACGCGTATGTGTAACATGTGCATGCTACTCATCGTCAGTCACAGGTCTGCGTCACTTCTGTAAGATATTGGCGTATGTGTTTATCTGCTCGCATTGTAGTGGCCCTTCCGTGTGATCGCGATGATTAGAATAGTAAAAAAAAGGATGATGAGACGAATCTGCTGCCGTTGTTGATGATGATCACTGTTGATTATGACGGAGAGGAGGATATACATGCCAAATATAATATTATAACGATTAGGTGTTGATAATGGTGAAAAAAATGCCTCTCAATATTCTAAATATAAAACCGTAAATTATGTTTGCTCACCCAGTTAACAAGCATGTAGAGTATTTTTTAAAGTTTTGTAAGAGTATCTGTTGGCAAATGTTACATATACATGTAATGAGAATTGCAATAAGTGCGGCATTTTTATGTCATTATAATATGCATTTTCTTATACCATCGAAATAATTGTCGTCGAATAAAATTTATTCTCCTGACGTGAATATCCATACAAGTACAATGACAAATACTACTTAAGTATATTATCTTCAGTCTCTCAGTCAACCACAAAAGTAAGAAGGGACAAGCTGAGATTGGTTACGCAATTTGATAACCGATCAATTTACTCAGAGCATTTCTTAAAAGTTTATAAATATAAATAAATCTAAATGAAGCGATTCACATTCAATGAAATGATTGCTGAGTCAAACATTCTTGCAGTCAGTACACAGAGTATACACATATTATTTGCTAAGATTACAGCATGAATGCTGCAAAATAATATATTATCAACTTACACCATACACATGATCTACCTAATTTAATGATAACAATGACGACAAAATGCGGAATAATGTGGCATTGGTCTGGCATGTCATTTTGTTGCTCAGCTTCTCCTGCTCCTGTTTACTTACGTTGACAGTGGCTTCCTTATAAAAAGATTTCGTTCGGAATTTATGAGTGTCGTCCACTGATAATAAAATTACTTGACTCGTGACACCGATTACGAAGATGACTTTTAGAAAGGTTTATTTCTTACTTTCACAGAGAAGCATTATCATGTGGTTGGTATTGTCGCTTTATGAAGGAACGGTCTCGAAAATTTTCATGCATTCCAAGAAGTCAACCTGACACTCTAACCATTGCATGCACAACGATGCGTCGGGACAAAACTCATTTCAAGAAATGCAGCCAAATTGGTTCTGGTATGAATGCAGCATCAGGCACGTAGCAAACTTGATGAATAAAAAGTACGCGTAATGCTAGGCAAGGAATTTTTTTATTTCAATCAATAATCAACTACAGAAGGTCCTAAATTAAAAATTGATTCGTGTCCAATTAGGAAAAACGATGAAAATATTGTTGGAGCTTATAATTACCTCATTAACTACTGTACAAGACACGGAGAAAAGGGGTGAATCCTAAGGTAATTTTGGTATGCATTTACTATGTATTTGACATCAACATAACTTCTTGTTCTATCGTGGTGGTATGTTAAGTTGCAACTGATCTTGTAGCGCTGACATTTTTTTTCTTTAAAAATAATTTATTTATGGTCTTGTTATGTAGAAAGCAGCCCTTGTATTTATTGGTAGTCGACCAGTTTAAATTAAAACATACCATCATGAATTTCCATAAAATAATGAGGAAATTTGTGATTTGTCTAGAAAAGGCTGTGAGCAAAATTAACTAGTTCGTTGTTACCTGTTCAAGGAATAAAATGGTTTGTATAAACTGTCAATAATATGCATACACAGACAGAACATAATGTAATGCATTCCTGCCTAAAAATGCACGTGTGTATAAAAAACGAATCAAGACTTCACATTATTCGGGAGTACCTAATCGTCGATTTCGGCAAAGAACAAGAATAAGCGGACACTTAAAGTGTGACCTCTAATGATGTGAATGAAAATTGAAGAAAATCGTTTATTGCGAGGAGGAACTCACCTTAATGATTCATGTTTTAAGTAAAAATTCAGTATTGATAAATAAAGCAATCAACGATGATGCCCTCATAAAAAAAATCTTGGTAATACTCAACCGCTGCATAAAATCTTTATGAAAATATTATGCAAATACCTTTTTCTCAAATAAAGTTGCCTACGGCTTATTGTAGTATAATTTTTTATGCTTCTCTCTCTCACACACAGATTCTCTGGCATCTTCGTACAAACAAGTTGAATGATAATGATATGATATGCACTTGTTCTTTCTGCATGTTCGGCACTGGCTTATAAAGATGTTACAAACTAATTGTGAGCACTTACTTACATTTACATTTACTGCAGCAAAGAAGACAACAAGCGAGGGTCCTTTTTCTTTCGAGTGGTAAACTCATCATCATTTTTACGTAATTGGCAAACATCAGAGCAGATGTGTATAAACATGCAAGTTTCTGACGGATTCTAGTCACTCAGACCATCACAGCTTGAATTTATCATCATGATCGTCTTCTTGCATACGGTTTGCAGAATGTGCACCATTTTGCAAAAGTGGAGAAGATATGTGACAACTTATTTTCAACAGCCATTTCCTGCATAAAAATATCCCATTGAAAGATATAACAGTAGTTGAATGAGTACTTTGCACTGAAACGTACATGCACTAAATTTCCGTTTTTATGAATGTACGTGTGCGCGCTTAAATATGTAATTTCATTGATTTTCTATCTGGTATGCGTAGTCTCGATTGTCAATTATAATGATAAAAATAATGCTAATAAAATGCTTCTCTTCCATTTCAGTCACATAAGCAACAACTCATGCATGTTATATGGTTGCACAAAACCACACTGAAGTGATGGTAGGTCAAAAACGAAAAGTAAACTGCGTAAAATTAATTCTTCACCCTTATGTAAAATTTAAATTGATTCTCTTTCATAAAATATAAGAATAATATGAAGTGATATTAATCAAACAGCGTAAATAATTCAATGTCAAAAGTACGCTGGGTACCTTAGTGTTACCATCTTTTGCTGTGTCATACAAACTTCGATAACCAGATAACTGCCAGCAAGTGTTGGTAACCCAATAGCCGTGGGGCCGTGTTGATGCAATTTCCCAATTTTTGTTTACTTTACTACGACTTCTCCCTTCACACATGCCTCTTCGTTTTCAAACCACACAACAATTCGTTTTCAATATTTGAATCGTACACGTTAATAGACTACGGGGCAAACAAGAGCAGTTTTCAACATTTCATATTGTCGCGATGTGGAATAAAAGCATTTCGAAACATAATTTTTGATATCAGGCACTGTCTGAGTAATGAAGATAATTTTCAAAAATGGTATTATGTTTTATTGACATGTTCCATTTGCTCTTGTCAAAAACTGCCATCTTTATTTCATCGTAGCATGACACTGGCCCTATCTAGTCATAATTTGACCTATGCGACATATATGCTTCAAAGAGAATATATACAATGTAACCGTGACAATTGTACATGACTCCATTATTTTACACACCACAATAGTCTGTCTTTTTGTGTCCCTCATTGTCATTTACGATGACGATGATGGAGCATGCGATACAAAATTACAAACGAGGAAATGCAATTCTAAACATTTTTGAGCCTGTACACTGCTAAGCGGTGGTAATCTGATTACCTGCCTGGCAGTGAATATATTAAAACGAGAGCTACCAACTAAAAAAATCTTTGGAGCTGTGTGGGGTAGCAGCTTTGGCACGTAGCAGATCACATTTTTCAAACATTCAAAGTGAGCTTGTAAGAATGATTGTAAGTCTCCGAGAATTTTTTTTGCGGCTGTGTTGGGATGATTGTGCGAGCTGAGACCAGGAGCACATTTGTAAGTTCTTCCTGCAAAAACGCGTACATGCAAAATAAGCCCAAGTGGAATGATAATCTAAATAGCCGCTGTAAAAAAATGTTTATTGATGTAATGTTATCTGTTGTAAATGTAAAGGCGAGTCGCTAGAAACTCAAGATTCGTAGTACTCATCAATTCCATGATGATACACAGATTGAGCGACAGATTTGAAGATTTAACAAGAACGCAGCAGCTCAACAATGAAACAGTTGTTGTTGTGTTTTGCTCCACATCCAACAACAAATACAACAACTACCATTACAAGTCTGATATTGATGACCAGTCAGCCTTCAGATTTAAACCCAAACTCTACTTACCCGTCATTTATAATGATACATGAAAGAACACACACAGGTTTTACAACAAGATGCATGTGGTTTAAACAAACACTTTTTCGCTCTGCCTTCTCTCATTCAGAAAATTATCGTTTGAAAGAAGAAGAAAAGGAGAAAAAGTGACACTCTACTTCACTTCTTGCGTTTATTTGTTCATTGTTGACACAAGATTTTTTGTCATTAGCGAACTAGTTAGTCACTCCATGACTTTGATGGAAACTGCAATAATATGATTATTCCTACACCATTTGCATACCTGGCTAGGCTAACAATCAGGTTGACTGTTTGGGTTTATTGTTCTCCGTCTTTCTGTTTCAGTTCTTTGGCTAATGCAATAGATGAATGGAGGGAGTCAAGAAGAATTGATTAGATGATTTGTGATTTTTAATTTGATACTGATCTTGCCAAGATATTTTTATATTAGGTAATAAGGTGTGTTTGTGTGGGGTAGTTCGTAGTTGGTAGCTTCATCATCAAATCTATGGATTTGATGTTCCAGCCATACCACTTCCTTTTTCCTCTAAAAGACGATGACTGATTTTCTTGATATCTAAAGACCTTGCTATGCTTGTTAAAAAATACGTAGGTATTACGGTCTTAGCATGCATAAATGTTGTTTTAGATGAAATGTGTACAGAAAGATTTTTGGCAAAAAATATGGTAATATGAGCAGTCTAGTTTTTGGAGCGTGATTTTGTTGTTTTTCCTCAGTCCTTGAGTAAGACTTTTTGCTGTGAACAGTTAACAGTAAGAGTAAAGTTGGTTTAGCGAGAATCTATTCCACTAGAGTGGAATGAACTGGAAATCCTATAAAAATGCAAATTTAGATTTACATCAATATATCTTCAACACCACGGTGACAATTTATAATTGCAATGGTAACAGCATGACCACTGAATAAAATTGCTGGATGACTGTAGAATTTACGATAAATTACACTTCTATATGCGTCATATGCCGACAATATATATATACATATATACCTACTTTTACATGCTTCACAATGCAGACAAAATGTATATTGTTTAAAATGCACTACCGGTCACCTATTTATAGTTGATAGCCCTTCATCCTGCACCTACTCCTTGTCATATAGCTGCATTCCTACATTTCGGCTCATTCAATCTTAAGTTATGTGGTGTGCTCGTAGTAACACCCTATATTTTAAAGTCCGATGAAAATAATTTATCTGTACAGTGAATGACAAACTGGGAGTAGTTATCGTCATCCCCAATGTGCAGCTGCAGTTGAAGTAGGACAATTCTAAATAAAATAAGGAAGCAAAGAAGTCAAACACGGTATGCTGACTTGTCATCAAGTATACTATCTCCTCTTCTGTCTTTTGCGTTACCAAGACAACTCAGATTATGTTGCAAATTGCCACATACTATCAATCGAATCGGTCAGGTTCGATTGCATAGAGTTGTAAAAGACAAAGTGCATCACCCATCATCGTCATCTTGCAGAATTGTAATTTATTTGGAAAAGCAATTACTCAGTACTCTCGGACTGAAGAGATCAAAGTGTGCTAAAAAGCGATGTGACCAAATAGCGAAATGAATCTTTGAGTCAGATTGCCGTAAAATGTCTCTTGGGACCAATAACAATTTACTGAACTGCCAGATGGACGGACAAGCCGAGAAAAAACTGGAGCGTTTCACATGATCTGACTAATGTTACAAAAAACCATACATAAAATATCAGCATGATGATCATTCATGTCGTTGGTGTGCAACGTTAGATGCAGCGAGCTCTGCTTCATTTTTTTTTCGTGCAAATAAAAATAAAAACACTTATTCTTTTGATTTTATTATCATAATGAGAGTATGAACCTACATACATTACCGTATTAATTTATTATTTCATACGTCTCTCCTTTAATTTATTTCATTCTTCGTTGTCGCATGTCTGTAAGCTTGTATTTTTCTTGGCATGACTGCAAATAAAATGAATCTACACAATGAAAAGACATAATCTTTTTCTTCTTTTAAATGTCACACTGGAGGATCAAGTATATTTTTACCTTGATTTGCATACATTTATGGTGTAGTTTTGATAAGAGAGATTGGAACGATTGTCTCTTTTGTGCTGACAGACGAGTGACTTCTGCTATTAAGAATTTAGATCCAGTACACGAAAAAAAAGCACTGACAAACAACAACATCGACGAAGAAGCATGCGGTGTGATGATGTGCAGACTGAGAATAATGCTAATGGAATAAAAAGCCGGCAAATGAAATAAATGGTTGAAGAAGCAAACATGCCTGTAAGACAATACTTTTTAGAGTGTTTTATTATTTGTCCTAGTAAGAGCACAAATATAATAATGAGTAATAAACGCTAATCCGAAGTTAGAACACATTATATACATTTTTTTACACTAGTTGACGTCCTTGCAAAATTATAAGGTGTTACATAAAACCATAGGACTGGTTTAACATGAAATTCCATACCATAGGAAGTGGTTTTATAAGATCGGATAAAAGAGGCCATTACAGATATCACATACGTTTTCGTGACACAGCATTCCACATGCATTATGCAAGTGGGCATGAGTTATGTGGGTACACATAGTTGGACGATTTACCTAAATCAATAGTAATTACACGGTTGGTACCAGTGTACTGAAAGTAGAAGTGAAATGGCTAGATGAAAGGGAGAGAGATGGGGGAACAAAGGCGTTTGGATGTAGTATTATTTAGATCTCTTCTAAGTTGTAATTGTAATCTTGCGAGAGAAAAAAAGCAAAAGAAGTAGGGAGATTATGAGATTATGGTAGCGCTGCTCATGTGCGTGTGATTCAAGATGATTTAAAAGATTTTTAGCTGAGGTAACTACTGCTTTGTATCTCGGTTCACTGGAATTCTAAATTTCATATTATTAGAATGATTATTAGCTGCTACCCCACGTGAATAATATGTAGATTGTAACGAGCGACTGGCTTCTTTATTGTATTCATGATTTTTTTTCTCTCTCCAGGTATGCAAGAGGACTACGAACATGATCGCGTATACTAAAACAGCAGCAATAGATGAAAACTGTCTTACAATTTACGAAGCTAGAAAATCTACTGCTGAGTTTGTAATCGCTACTGCTCTTGCACACATAATATTATACGTATAACATGTAGGTATGTATGTTGTTTGATGATCTACATATTAGAAAAATGTAACAAAGTCCAATTTATGTTTCTATACATCTCGCTCTGAAGAGCGTCGTCATAATCATCATCATCCAACTACAACATCCTGACACTTGTAATATCTGCATAGTTAAAAGTTGTCCTCGTGGTTGTCATCCATCCATCCATCCTCATCGTTGGTGAGCTTCTTCCATTTATTTGCGCAATTTCAAGTTGTTTGTGGTAAGCTCATGTCGCATTGTTATGGTTGTCCTTGTTTCGTATAAGATTTCTAATTGCAATGTATATTAATGTATGCATACATACACACGTATCATAGATCTCCCATACTTCAAGTCTACACACAAACACAGCGTCTTCGTTTTTATTACATTTTACAAGAATAAGTATAAAAACGCATACCTGTATCTCTTACGAAGTGACAAGTGTTCATTGAAAAAATGCAGTTCATCATTTAAAGTACAATGATAATGAGACAAGTAGGATTTTTTGCTCCTTGATAATTGTCGAATATTCACTGGGATATGGATTGCGTGATGCGTGTACAGAATTTGTATTTAACTGGATCGAAGTCTATTGGAACATGTCGTTTTCAACTACAGTAGAATCTCGCTATAACGGCACCTGGATATAACGGATTTACCTCTATACCGGCAGGGTTTCTTATTCCCCTTCCGTATTTACGGCATGTATTAAAAATCTCTTTATACCGACATTACCACTATAAAGGACAAATTTATTTTCCCCTTGGGGTGCCGGTATAGAGGGATTCTACTTTTGTTTAGGTGGAGTGGAGCTGAATGCGGAAGCTGCAAGAAACATAGTACGATCCGAGTTCTTATTCACAAAAATGTCATAATTCAAACTATGCTTAGTAAATATACGTAAACACTGTTCCAGTTAATGTCGAACAGTCATAATTACAGCATTAAATACTCTCCTAATTGAGATATGGCACATAAATAAACGAAATGAATGAGTAGTGGTATTGATAAACCAGCACTGATTGATTCGAGCATGCATTATTTCTGCAATTTATAAGGCTCTGGTGCTGTTCAACTTGCACATTGACTTTGACTAATACCAATGAATTCACCATGGCCGATTTCATAAAAATTATCAAATTTCCACTAGATTCTCGCGTTACTACCTCTTGCGTATCCCTTGTTAGTTTAGGAATATGTGCATTTTACAACCAAGCAGTAACTAACAATTGAAACTAATTTAAAATTATGCACGCCTACGTTGATGCCACCGTTGTTTTTGAAAGGAGTTGATAATACGTTATATATTTGAGCTTTTGTAAGAAAGTTGCGTTATCAGGAATATGGACAGAAATATTCTCCTATTTCGGTGCAAAGTAAGTTTTTAATCCCTTAAGCCAATAGAGCATTTTATTAGATTAAATATAAGTTATCTTCTTCTTTAGAATAAAATATACAAACATGTCATTTTTATCTAAAAGTTGTCAATCTAATGATTATTTTGGTACGTTCCTACTGTCGTTAAGATATAAAAGCAAGATCAGTACCAAATTATGGTGCTTTACATGCAGTAAATCAATTATTAAGTATAAGTAAATTTTGTACTAGAAAGACACGTTACAAGTAAGCAGAATTACTATAATATTACGACACAAAATATTCTGGGAGGAGTAGGTGTCCATTTTTAATGTACATATATGCAACATTAGTGGTCAAATTTTTGGTATAAAATGTAAAGTAGGATGCATGTGTTGGGAAAAGCTCACATAGCAGAAGACACATTTTACATTTAACTGCGGTTTACTGGAAAAAGGTATTAGATGAATACAATCATTGCATAATAGCTTCTCTAAAACCACAGAATTTAATATGTGCCATTTGAAAGCTTCAGCAGATGCTCAGGAATTTTACTTACAACGTTTCAAATAGTTGAACCATGGTTTTCATTATGAAAGTAATACGCGCATTTTAGTATACTGCCCCACGTGGTGCATAATGGTATTTTATTATTCATTAAAAATGTTTCACCCAAGTTCCAATATATGTACATTATATAATCCCCAATACCGGATCGTTTAATGGAATTATTATTTGTTGTTACGAAGGAAAATTTTGAGGCTGTTGTGGACAAATTTGCTTTTTAGAACATCCTTACAGTGCTGAAATTTTTTTTTCCATTAAATAAGTTATGAGCTAGTCACGAAAACGCGTGTTTTATTTTGTATTGTCATTCACGGATTTTGGCATTTCAGATCAGATATTTATTACGATACAATTTTCTCTAATGTGCTTACATTTTTCCTTTTTACAAAAGATTTGACTAATTTGGGAGAAACAATCTGGTAAACGTAAAGTAATCAATCCTAAAGCTCTATTAACAAAACACTTTCATACTTCTACATGTAAAATCTATACGAAACGATTTAAGTAATATAACATTCACTAGTTACGGGTATACCTGAAATCTAAGAGAAATGGCTCTGTCCCTGAAACTAATCTGGAAGTCGCCTTGAAGCTTGCTTCTGTGTAAAATAATAATTAGAATATATGCTTGCAGCAGTCAAATAATAGTATTTAAACTAGACTATGAACACATTTAGCTTATCATTTATGTTGCAAATGTTAGCTAGTTAGCGCATATTCGATTCGCATATATAACCTAATTTGTCTAGATGAGTTAAAATGAATAATACCAAAGATACGCTTAACTGAATACTGTTGATGATTCAATGGCACTTTCTGATAGTCAATATTCAATTATAGAACTAATTGATCAGACCAAATTCTTTCTTTAGTCCAAAAATTTACACTATACATTTATAACTTGAGTCTTGTTTTTAATTTTTACTTTCGGCTTTTCCAGCTATTTTCTCAACAATTTACCACTCACTTATGGCTTTAAATAGTGCTACAAGCATTTTACATAACCTGACAGCAAATATTTATTATGGGTTTCAATGCTTTTGTTCTAATGTATACTTAAAACATGAAAATTTAACTAAATTAGTACTAAAGAGTATTGTCAAAATGTTTTTTTAAAATAGTTTTCAATTAAGGTCTATTGAAGAGCAAAAAACATTCAAAGTCCATAACCGACTATTGACCAGAAACCTAAGTTTATGCTTTAAATAGCTTAATGCTGTGTTATTATCAAAACATTAGGTTTTCATTACCTTCTTGTGCAATACTGTGACCAGCCATTACCAAAATTACTATATTTTCTATTTTCTGAATCAACTTTGATTAGCATTTAGCAAGCTTTTCCGTTATTAAACCGTCCTCATGCCCTTTTATCCAAATCTCATGTCAAACTTCAAAAATGTCAAATTACTGTGTTTACTACTTTTGTTTGTTGTCGATGCCAATAGAAGAAGTAACTATTGTAAAAAATGCCTCCTTTAAAATAAAAGGTTTTTTTCTCAATATTTAGTCAAGTAATCGTTAAAATGGTGCCAGTAGCTGTTGGAAGGTGTAAGCGTTAGCACTCAAAACTCATTTCACTAAGCATACAAAATGGCTCAACGTCAACAAGTATCTATCATGCACAAAATTTTTGCATTAAACCCGTACTTAGAACTGTTTTGGATCCCAAGCCCGATGAAATGGAACAATCGAAAAAAGAAATGGGAGTTTAATGAGAAATATAAAACATTATACTTAATCTCCACTGCAGCAATAAAGATCGGATTTCTTCTTTTCTGCTTATTTGCAATAATTATCGCTCTAAAAAATCCAAAAATATTTACTGTTGCACAATTTGCAAGCATCAGTCTCCTAATCGTACTCACCATGGTAACGATTCCCATAGTTGGAATGGTATGCGTTGAAGGTGCAGAAATACTAAAGGCAACAAACTGGTCGTTGCAGAAGAGTGCTTGGATTACTCAACATGGTAAGGTTTTTAAAATTTCAAAGTTTTTAAATATATTTGCAAATGATTTATCTAATAATATTTTACTTTATTTAGGCACACCTAACCTTAACAAAACCTGCCTAGCTATATCTGTCGTTTGTGTTGTCTTTTTTACTACTGGGATCTTTCATTTGTCGTATACCATGGTCCATTTAAATCTAACACCGACTGCTATTGTCTGGAAATACTTTGAGTTGGACTACCTGCATCCCGTGTACAAATGGTTATGCAACTTTTACATAATATTCACCTGGCAAGTTGCTGCAGCATGTGTGAGACCATTATTTCTAACCGCAGTTATTGCAGC